>WWET01001599.1:53132-94110 GCA_011038615.1 Limnodynastes dumerilii
CACTAATTAGACATTGTCACCTAATTTTCCTTTGTTCTTTCTCACAGAATTAGGTTTTGATAGATATAAAATGGTGGTTCAAGTTGTGATTGGTGAACAACGAGGAGAAGGCGTGAAGTAAGTATTGTTGACATGTTTAGTGCAATTGTAGTCCATAGTAATAATTGTTAGTACAAAGGTATGCAAGGTTGAGTGAGGGGGAGAAAAGCTAAGATTTAATCCATTCCTCTTGCCTTTCTTTGTGTTTTAAATGTGATTTTAACATGTCAATATGTTTTTTTTTTTTTTATAATATACATATAAAATAAATACAAATAAATATTGGGGTGTAGCTATCTTCATGTGTTTTAAAAAAAAATTAGATTTATTGAGATATTATCCTCCCAGTTTAACGTCCTTTATTGCATAACATTTTTTCCTATTTATTCTTCAACTTCAGAATGGCTGCCAGATGCTTCTGGGACGCTGATACTGATAACTATGCTGAAGAAGTTTTCATGAATGTAAGAAAGGATTTCAGAACTGACTTTATTTAGCCTGTAGAATAGAACTGACTTTTTATTATAGGTACTCCTCTTCTTATAATCACTTGGTGTGCAAAGTACTTGTGAGTGCAATCTTATAGTCCATGCATGTGAGGGGATTACACTCTCTTTGCATGCATGAACATTTTGTGTTCTTACTCTTTACCTTAAGTGTTACGCACCTATCCCACGAAAAATGGGTTGAGTGTGTAGTGCTGCATTGTATTTAACGACTTATCCAAGCCCTTACTGCATCATTAGCATGGATCCCCCCCCCCCATGTGTGCAGGCGGTCCTGCCCCGCCATTGTTGATTGCAATGTTTTCTGTGTGTAACGGGCCTCCATACACATGCACAGGTGAACTGGACAGGGTACTTTCGCATTAGCGTTATTTGACTGTTTTATCGCCATTAAGAAACAAAAATTCTGTCCATATGCTACAGTGATTTTTTTTGTTTGATCACGTGATAATTGAATGATTGGACCAATAATTACTCATCTGGACAAATCATTTTTTAATGTGAGGGGTGCACATGCATGTAAAATGATTTTTGTTATTGTATACAAATACTGGTTTAGTTTTAAACAAACATTTATAGTTAAGGCTGGGCTTAAGGGCATATGTTATCCTCCGTTGAGCTATCCAAAATTCCACACACAGGAATGAGGACACTCCTCCAGCAGAATTTATTTCCATGCTCTGGACTCTACCTTAAGTATTCTACACTCATCTCTGTGTGTGTGTGTGGAATACTGGATTGTATGTAATTGCTTAGCTCGTATACATAGTGACTGGGGACATGGGCCCGGAATTCACAACACCGTACGTGTTGCACATACAGTCTTAAAATGCCGATAGTAGCTACTATGCATGCGTAGTAACTATTTTACGTAATCTACGCATCGTTTCGTTACGTAGATTGTGTATATACGGTCTTTAAAGACCGCATTAAAGACGGTGTTGTGAATCCAGGCCATGGAGACTGAATTCCACAACGCATGGTGTGTACATACGTCACCTGTCATTACTAACTTTGCATCAGGCCCTCTTTGCACATTTTGAATTTGCTTCCTCTTGCATTGCAACATGATTTTTCTCAGGTGTAGCTTTACTACTGTTTTTGTTGTTACTCCATCTTTGGATCCATTTTGTAGCATATATAAAAAAAAAAAAATTATATATACATATAGATATACTTGACTTCCCAATTGTTGGTTTATGAAATTCCTAATAATAGATATTTCTCTTTTGAAGGTGAGCCTTTCCCATTGTAGTAGACCTTAATTATCTAGTACAATGCAATCTTTGTTAGTGGGTTTTATTCATTGGAATTTCAACCAACTTTAAGTGTACTATTTATTTATTTTTATGTCTTCTCTTGCAGTGTTTTATGTTAACCAGCATTTTTTGTCCATGTTTCTAGGAATATCTTTTCTGTGTTGTGGCAGCTTTTGGATGTTTCTACTATTAAGAAGATACTCAGATATTTATATATGATATTAGAATGCAAAGTATACATTTGCATTACACAATAAGAAATGTATAACTATATTAATGTAAATAAACACATTTTGTATATATATTTTTGTGTGCTTTTAGTTCAGTGTTCTTCAATAAATATTTATGTATGCTATGCAGTCATATAGTTTAGGATGACATTGTAGACAATATGTAAATATGAACACATTATGTAATTCAGTGGCAGAGATAGCACAAAAGTTTGCTTTTATAGTAATACTTGGGCGGATCCAGACCTCTGTATGCGTTCCGTATGTGGGTCTGATAGTCCGCACGTAAGAGGAACGTGAACTCCCATGTCACTCCCCTCTCACGGGCAGCACTTCCACTGCCATAGATCAACCTTAAGTCTCCCATGAATATGACCTGTGATCCACACAAAAGTCTGTAAACCAGCCCATTATGTAAAATTTAAATGCTCCCCCTGCCGAAAATGCAAAGTCTTGACGAGCAGAGAGGATGACTCGTCCTGTCGTCCGGATCTCTTGGTGTACGGAATAGCATTGCATATGCCAGGAGATCTGCAAAAGTAACATCTGGCGCTTGCATGCACAGGTGTTACAATTAGGCTTGCTTATGTAAGAGGCTTGCACATGGAGGTTTGTCCAATGTCACTGTGTCCAACAACAAGCTTTCAATCACCTTCAACTTAGTATTCTATGTTTCCAAGTTTAGTTTAATCATTTGTGTGAGATACATGATTATTGTCAGCTGAAACAACAACTAAAAAAAATCATACAGCTTATTTTAAGGCTTGAACAATAACTAAACCTCAAAGCAGTATTTATCAGCTTCTGAAAGATTGTGGGCGTAACTGTGGCCAAACAGGCCACTTTCACATGCTCTGAATCCATGCAGACAACAATCAGTTATTCTTTGTGTCACTTTTAGATGTCATCATTATTACTGACCTACTTTACAGTCCAAAAACAAATTCACATGTAGCTAAGAATCCACAAACCTTTGTGTTAATGCAGATACTGCAAATCGTCTATTCCTTTACTGTGTCAAGGGGTCAAAAAAGGAAGGTTTCTGTTTGCGAGGAACCATGCACTTGCTCATTTATATGTGCAAGTGAATCTCACATACGTTCTGTAGATTGCATCTAAACACATAAAGAACATCTACAACAACAAATGCATTTGCTTCAAAATAAAACTTGGGGCTAGATTTACTAAGCTACGGGAAAGGAAAAGTAGAGATGTTGCCCATAGCAACCAATAAAATTCTATCACTTTCCTATTACATACTAGATAATGTCAGCTAGAATCTGGTTGCTATGAGCAACATCTCCACTTTTCCATTCCCACAGCTTAGTAAATCTGGCCCTTTGACTTAAAGAACTTAGAAAAGAAAGAAAAAAAAGCTCATATAATAATGTTTAAATCTACTATAGACAGGGCTTTTTTTGTCCTCAGACGCCCTGGGACGGCATTCCGGCACCTTTTTTCGACTCACAACTTGTACCGCTGTATAAGCGGCTGGGCTTTTAACAATGCAGTACAGGGAATACTCCTACGGGAGCCCTGCAGGACCAAACCTGTAACTGCGAATGGCAGTGGCCGAACCTATTCTGTCACTGCCATTCTACAAAACAGATTTGGTTCTCCAGGGCTCCCGTAGGAGCCCTGTATTACCACTACCGCACCACGTGACCGGGAGAGACAGTGCCGTGGAGGAAGGGAGAAATCATCAAAGGTAAGTAACAGAGGCTGGACATAAGGGGCAGATAATGGAGGCTGGACATAAGGGGTAGATAATGGAGGCTGGATATAAGGGGCAGACAATGGAGGCTAGATATAAGGGGCAGATAATGGAGGCTTGACATAAGGGGCAGACCATGAAGGCTGGACATAAGGGGCAGATAATGGAGGCTGGATATAAGGGGCAGACCATGGAGGCTGGAAATAAGGGGCAGATAGTGGAGGCTGGACATAAGGGGCAGACAATGTAGGCTGAACATTATAAGGGGCAGACCATGGAGGCTGAACATTACAAGGGGCACACATGGATTCTGGACATTATAAGGGGCAGACAATGGAGGCTGCACATTACAAGGGGCATACATGGAGGCTGTAGATTACAAGGGGCACACATGGAGACTGGACTTTACAAGGGGCACACAGTGAGGCTGGACATTATAAGGGGTACACATGGAGATTGGACATTAAAAGGGGCACCCATAGAGGCTGGACATTAAAAGGGGCAGACACGGAGTCTGGACATTACAAGGGGCTCAATTATATAAAAGACAAACTTATGAGGGGGCTGCAATAAGGTATGAAAAATTATAGGTGGCTGCAATAAGGGCTGAAAAAAATATAGGGGGGCTGTAATAAGGACAGAAACTTATGAGGGGCAATAAGAGCTGATAAGAGGTGAGTTCCTGCACCTTTATTTTTTACGAAAAAAGCACTGACTATAGAGAATAAAGAGGACATTTTATATTTTTTATCTACCAAAGAGCATCCAAGCCGTAATTTTAAGGATTATACTAAATTCATTTATTATAATTGCAAAGAATACTGACTAACAGATGGATTGTCAGTTACAGAACCTACAATTAGCGCCCTTGATTCTGCTGCCAATTAGTATTGATCAAAGTAGGGATACTTATACAATAAACATAGTACAATAAACGATAAAACGTTAAGATAAGCATATTAGCGCTGCTAGTTATCAGACAGAGTATCATGCATAATCATGCACTTGGGGCACAAAAACCCAAAAGCTCAATATATCATTAATGGCACTACATTAGAAACTACTGAGGAGGAAAGGGATCTAGGAGTCATTATTTCATGTGACTTAAAGGTAGCCAAGCAATGGACCGTATTCAGACTACCGGACATATAATATATACGTCTGGAGTTTAGCGTTTTTTACTACTACGCATGTGTAGTAAACTTTTTACGTAATCAACGTATCTTTTCCTTATGTAGATTGCGTATATGCGGTCTTAAAGACCGTATATATACGCAATCTACGTAAGGAAAAGATATGTAGGTTACGTAAAAAATTTACTACGCATGCGCAGTAGTAAAAAACGCTAAACTTCTGAAATATATGTTATATGTCCGGTAGTCTGAAAACAGTCCAATGTAACAAAGCAATGAGACAGACAAGTCAGATGCTTGGTTGCATAAGGAGAAAAATTCATAGCAGAAAGAGAGAAGTAGTGATGCCCCTGTATAGTTCATTGGTACGACCTCACCTAGAATACTGTGTTCAGTTCTGGATGCCATATCTCCAGAAAGACATAAATACATTAAAGACTGTGCAAAGAAGAGAAACTAAAATGGTCCATGGTATGTGTCACAAATCATACCAAGAAAGGCTAGTACTAAACTAAACATGTATAGCTTGGAGCAGAGAGGGGGGATATGATAGCAGCTTTCAAATATATCAAGGGTTGTGACCGGCTAAAGGATAAGTGGAATACCCTCCCATCTGAGGTGGTTGAGGCTAACACAGTAGAACGGTTTAAACATGCTTGGGAAAAATATA
Organism: Limnodynastes dumerilii; assembly: GCA_011038615.1. NCBI lineage: Eukaryota > Metazoa > Chordata > Amphibia > Anura > Limnodynastidae > Limnodynastes > Limnodynastes dumerilii. The sequence continues at coordinate 58,684 of WWET01001599.1, forward strand.
AGGATATCCTAATTCTTAAATTAAATTGAGGGTGAATAAGGGTCAGTATAGTTATAAATAAACAACTGGGCAGACTGGATGGGCCATGTTGCTCTTATCTGCCGTCACTTTCTATGTTTCTATCAAAAGTTCATACACATATATCTTGCGTTCTTGTGATGATAAAAAGTCTATATTCAGAAGTATAATAAATTGATAATATGAATGTCGGTACAGATCATGCTAAGTATTAGTTTACTGCATTTTCCACACAGCTATGTCTTTGTGAGAGCTTCTTAGCAGTTCAGTCTTGTTCTTCTCCAAATTCAGTGAAGCGTGCAAAGGTAAACTCTTGGAAGAAGTCTCAATAGTACCTCTTTCATTCATATGGCTTGAAACTTAAATGATCCTAGACCATGGTGATTTCAGACCCTCCATGACCCATTCCATTAGGTACAATAAAATCTGCTCCTGAGCTTCTAATTGTCTTACTCACCTGGTTTAAATTAATTAACTGATATTTTAAAAAATATATGCTTCTTCAACAAAGGTGGTGACCGTAGTAACTGACAGTTGGAAATTGAGGAGCATAAAATTTTGTACCTAATGGAATGGGTCATGTTGGAGGGTATGTGATGTACGTGTGTAGAAGGCCAGGATCCGTCTCGTTTCTTAGGTTTGTAAACACAGCCACGGTTTCAAGAACCCTGTGAGTTGGTGGATATTCCGGTATATGGAGATAAATGAAAACAGAAGCAGAATACATCTTCTAGTGCAATATATGTATTCCAACAATGCAGGAATGGAAATTTAGAGATGTTGCCCATAGCAACCAATTAGATTCTCTCACTTTCTAATTACATACTAGATAATGTCAGCTAGAATCCATTAGTTGCTATAAGCAACATCTCCACATTTCCATTCCCGCAGCTTAGTAAATCTGGCTTTTGGACATTAAGAATTTAGAAGAGAGAAAAAAAAGCTTATATAAGAGAATTGTTCAAATCTACTATATACAATAAAACATGAACATTTTATATTTTGATCTACCAGAGCATCACAGCAGTAGTTTTAAAGAATTTTTCTAAATGCATCTATTATAATGCTATTGTTAAATTATATATAGAAAACGTGATCAAAAGGTTATCAATAATATAAACAAATATTTAACATTTTATTGCCATGATTTGTCTTTTTAGAAATTGTGAACAATTAACTTCTACTCAGGACAAAGTACATGCATAGTACTTTCTCCATAACCGAGTTTTACGACATCTCAATCTATAATCACTGATTATTGGTATTGTTGGCAGAGGGAATGCCAAGGTTAGTGTAATCATTTGTGCCAGAGGGCGGAACCCATTCATGATGTACTAGTTCTCCACGGGCTGCTCTGGAAATGTACCGCTGTACTGCTGGCTATGAGCTGTACTTCCGGCCAGTGCTGTCAGACTCTGTTACCAAGTAGCGTTGCCCGGAAGCTGGACACGGAGACTCCGGGAGGTAAGCACGGAATAGGACCCTGTTAGCAGACTCTCGTACGTCATAACTTGAGAAATAAAGTACATGTGATAATTGGTGTTTACTTACTGGTCGTATGACTGTCTTAACGCTACTTTTATTGTGTTATTTTCTCTCAGTGTTTCTGTTAGGAGACACTGTCTTGCATTTGATGGGGATTTACAAAGCTGTATTTGTGTAACTCGGGGGATAAGTAATATTGTGTTGACAATCTGCCTTGTAATGAGGACACAGTCCCTTGTAGCCTGTCCCTGGGGCTTTAATCTCCTGTGCAGTGACTGTGTGTCAGGCCTTTCCCCTGACACGTCAACATTCAACTCCTTTTGGTTTAAGATCAGAGTCGTTCATCCATTCTTTCTTAACTATTTTTGCTATGCATCATATTTCTAGAATAATAGATGTACTTGATTAAGAGCAACAATATAGACTAACAGGACAGGTTAAAACATTTTTTTGATATAATAAACAACACGTGCAAGCTGCTTTACTGCTGTATGCAAAACTCTCAGCTAGTTCTCCAAAATGTAAATATTTCCGTTTAGGTTTAATCTCGACGTTAGCAATATTTATGTTTAAACTAAACTTATTGAGTGGCTAAAGTAAGGATCTAATTGTCTGATTAATGCTTTCTTTAAATGTGGTAAAGTGCTCTTAATGCATTTCAAAAGTTTAACATTTTAAATGTCTGTTCCAAGAATATCGAAGGACCAGATCCAGACTTGCAAGAATTACCTTATTTCATTGCAGTTATAGTGGAAACCATCTGAGTTTGCCATCTGCGCACGCATCTGTATGACACGATCAGAACAAAGTTTGCTCAATCTAGACTTTAGACACTTCTGACAGCGGGGCAGGATGCGCTTGCAGGTGAAAGTGGTTTAATATTTCATTACAGTACAGTAAAGCCAGTAATTCATACAGTCTACCCTTCCATCGCAAACTGGATACAAAATTTTTAGGTTGTCGTTGCTAACAATGAGACTGTTTACCCAAGCACTCTATACAGATACATGTATCAGCTATCAATCCCCCACTCGTGGTGCATTCTGAAATTGCGGCACAATCAGATCTTTGTTACCAAATGATGCGAAATACAATGATCAGAAGTAAAAATAACACTTTTAGTTGTTCTTTTTATAGTGTTACTAAAAACATAAACTTTTTTGGTGAAAGAGCTGCTGCACTTGTTGTTGAAGAACATACTAGGAACTTCATGAGACATATCTGATGAAGTCAGAGACTGGCATATACTCCTATCCTATCCTATACTATCAGTACTTTAAATCAGTTTAGAGAGCTAAAATATTGAAGGACTTTGGTCTACATCTTATCACATATCTAAATGGCTGTAATGGATTTCTGTGCTACTCTGTCAATACGGAAATATAGTAATATTTGATTTAGAAATAGTTCTTACAACATAGTTCTTTGCTTGAGTAATAGAGAAAGTTGGATTTAATAGCTAATAGTAGCTATTAAAAGTTTTTACCTGTAGAATGAGATCTTGCTTTGGATAACTGATGACATTGGCCTTTTTTTTTTTTTTTTTTTTAACATGCTTTACACAGAAGTACATACAAATTATAGATATAATTCCAGGACTGTCTGGTGTATTTTCATTAATCAGACAAGCACTGTTAAGCATTTTCTTCTTTGTTTGCAATTTCAGGGAATTTTGTACTTGCAATTATCAGTAGTTTATTAGTATATATATTAGTATTATTATATATAGTTTATTAGTATAAGTAATAATAATTTGTTACTACCCTTAGAACAAAAACATAGTTGGCACTGAGGAACACTTTGCACACCTTAATCTAAATTTGTGTTTTTAGAATGTGATAAAGACACTAAAGCTCTGTATTAGTCAGGTATATTTAGTATGGATTCTGAAATGTGTTCTGACTTTTGAACTTTTTACCAGTTTATCATTTGTAATGAACGGAACAAAGTGCAAGCATTGTCACTATCTGCTGATCAGTAGGCAATGGGGCAGTGAGTCAGGACTTCACAACAAGCCAAGACTGTAAGATCGGTTTCTACCCTTTGCCTCTCTCCATGTGCTGAACAGTGTGATGACATTTGTGCTGAAATGTAATCTGCCACTGCCCAAAATAACCTGTGATAGGGGGGAAATAACACTCTGGATGAATGATAGGGAAATTTTGCAGTGTTCTTCCAAAGATTTTCTTTCTTGGTTTTCTCCTTCACTAAGTATCGCAAGGTTTACTTTAAAAGTCCAGGATTGTGGTCATTTTTCTCATCCGTTCTTTATGCAAATTCATTTTTTATATTTGTTATGCTATTACTGTGTTTTGTTAAAATGTATTTTTAGTTAGCTGACTTTGATACTTTGATATTTGAAAAAGTTGACTACTGGAGCACTGTTAATTAAGACAATATTTGTTACATTGAATTATATTCTCTGAGAAGTATCTGTTATGAGGCAAGTTTTTATATGTAGCATAAAATCTGAGACTGTGACCTAACAAACATACATACATCTTACACATTTCTTATTTTTATATGAGCTCTTTAAGTGTTCATTTCACGTATTATAATGCATTCAAAGTTTCAGCTTCTGAAGTAATAGCAAATGGATGCTAAAATAGACATGGATCTGCATTTACAAAAATATATACACTGACTGAGAATAATCAGTGTTTGTGTAAGAATTTTACACAACATAATTTTCCTTTTTTTATAATTATTTCAGAGTATAACACATTTGCTCATTTAAAAGATTTCATATGTCTTTACATGATATTAGGCAGTACTGTTCTATCACAAATGGATATATTTTATTACTGTGTGTGATTAATATTACAGACTGTATCAGACTAGTTTTAATCATTTTCTAGCAAATGATTCAAATGTGTTTATTAGTTTTATTTCATTTATGGCTTTCCTGCTCACCATAGAGCTTGTGAATATTGTTAGCAGTCTTTTAAATATTGCACGTTTAAGGTTGCCGGTTTCCTATAATGTTCACAGTTTTATGCTTCATTTATTGTTCGCACTAACTTTGTGTGAGAAAATATCACATGTGGTTATAACTACTCAGCATTATTCTTTATTATGTTCTAGGGAGTGACCGGACCCGATCTGCAAGGACGGAAAACTAATACAGGTTAGTTGCAACTGTTTCCATGAGCGTGTTAACCACCTTCTTGTTATGTATTATATTTTTAGCAAAAGCTGCATTTTTCATTAACCACTATTGTGTGCACAAAGATCTTATATTTTAGTTAGATCTGAGCAGATCCGACAGGACTGATTACAATACTTGCACCCAAATACATACCTAGTGGATGTAAGAAGTATTACACCCATGACTTCCTACTGGGCTGACTTTTATCCAAATGTAAAACCAGAATGGAAGCTGCTCAATCAATTTATTAAGTAAATGTTAAACAGGTGCATGAAAGGCAGGGGGTTAACCTGCTAGCCACAGAAACAAAGGGAAAATTTGCCCCAGCACACTGCCATTTTATCCAAATGTGCCATAGAACTCATTGAGTCCAATTCAGTTGTCCGCAAAGATGGGGAAAAGCAAAAACTGTTCCTATTCCTATCTTTTATGGTAAGAAAAAGATGAAGATTTTAATATGCATCTCTATGAGGTACAAAGTAAATTTGTGAAAAAGCCACAGCGATCACACTTTGCGGTCAATTGAATTGCATAATATATCCACTTGCTGTGGCAATTAAAAATGGCAAAATAAATTGCAAGCTCATAAACACAAGCTCAACATATAGCTCATATTTTATTATTGGACACATAATTTCACAAAGCTGCCATTTTTGTATGTTTAAAGTTTCCATAATAAACAACGAGCAAGACTCAAGCTTGATTTAACAGATATATCCAGTGCAGCAAAAGATTTACGATATTTTAGGCCTCATGTCTCAGCATATTTAGAAATATTGGACCGCATTCAGAGATCCGTTAGCGAAAGGTTCGCAATTATACGCACGGACGTTGCAAGGTAACACCCATAACACTCCCCTCACACAGACGGATTGTCCTTGATTTACAAGTGCCTCGACCACCCTTATATTTAAGTGTGCATTTCCGTGTGTATAATACTTCCAAACATGCGTATCTAACTAACCGTGCCCTCAAACAGTCATTTAAATGCCTCCCCCCACCCACTTACACGTATCTGTCTCCGGACGGATTATAACCACACCCCTATCTGTCTCTGGACTTATTACAACCACACCCCTCCGTACGTATTTTCCCATAGTCCGATTCACAAGTCCGTGCCTAATGGACTGTGCGTAAAATCAACATGGATAGCGTGAATTTAGTTACTACGCATGCACAGTTTATCCAATCCCAAAAAGAAGCTCAGAGCTTCCTGCAAAAACGGATCTCTGAATACGATCCATTGTTGAATAACAGCAGCCATGTTGTTTGGTCTAATGACGCACTTAAAAATTAAACAAATACAAAAGCTATTGCTGTGAGGATACACTGAATCTTCACAAAACTATTTTCAGTATATAAATATTTTATTTCTGATTGGTCACAAAATTGTGCACAGTAACAATTTTGTTTCTATATTTGATTCAGGGAGTGACATTGCAACACTACTGCTAACTATTAAAAATATCTGAAAAGTGTTTCAAAGTACGCACATTTATATTTGTTTTATATTTTCCCCTTATCATTCTGTGCTATTTTGGCAAATGTTCGTTGTGTTGTCTGTTTAGACTCGCTCTGTATTTCCAGAACAGGGAGATTCTAAAACCACAACAGGGCACAACAAAGGCAGAAAATAAGATGATGATGGTAGAGAAAAGTTAACATTTTCACAGCAGCTGACATCCTGTGCACATGCCATACAAGTCACAGTTGGACACTGTGCCCTTTTGCTGAAGCTATTTTTATATGATCAGGTGTTGGCAAATGTGATTTGATTTGCTTACTGTTCTGACTACCGTGTATTTGTGTTTACTAATCTTACTTCAAGAATCAAGATTAACACTCTCATAGCTGGGTTTTTCCACCCCTCTATGTTTAACAACAGGAAGCTGTGAACTATGAGATATAAATGTATCTTTTTTAAAGTTCATTGCAAATCTGATTCAATATATTGGTACACTTTAGTTTTTATATTCTTTACAAGATGTCTTCAGATTTGGCTCATTGATTAGCACTTGTGTCTCAGGTGCTCTGGTTTTCTTCCCAAACTCCAAAAACATGCTGGTAGGTTACTTAGCTGCTGACTTAATTAACCCTAGTGTGTGTGGCTATGCTTTGTCCGTCTGCGGCCTGAAACGGCTGTTTTAGAAATAGAGACAGCCGAGAGCTGATTTTTGTCTGTCTCTGTTTTGAAAAACAGCCATTTTAGAAAAGAAATGTTTTGAATGGGTAAGTATGCCAATCGGAATTTCAGAACTTGCCGCCCGCCAGACCCTCCACAGACACCACAACCTCTCCAAGGAATTTTAGGGTTTGGCTCTGGGGAAGGGAGGGTTAGGGTTGGATCATGGAAGGTTAGGGTCAGCCTACAGGTATGGGAGTTAGGTTTAAGCTGCGGGGATGGGAGGGATAGGGTCATGGATGGGGAGTGTTAGGTTAAGGATTCGGAAAAGGGTTGTGGTAAAATCAATACTTACCATTCAGAGCTCTGTCTTCGGTTCTCCGGGGGATCGTTGCTTTGCCTCTTGGAGGAATGCTATTAATTTCCCAGCCAGTTCGGAACTTGCTGGGAGAGAACGGACCTTTTTGATATAGGGCCGTTCTCAGCGTAAATAAATTTAAGCATCATAACCATGCCTATTGGGACATTACTCTCATAACAGGTATATGTAAACATAGTTTTATTTTTTATTGTAGGACTAAGGTATCTTTTGTGGCCTGCTGGGGAAGCATTTAGAAATGAGCACATGCTTTGTGTTTTCACTCACTTTTGATACAGTCCATGTGTTTGAAGTGATCGGTGATGCTGCTGGTCAGATGGCATACCTTACTGCATTTCTTTCACAATGGTCTTACTCACATATGCAGTATAAAGTTTAATTTTGATAGCTAGTAGTAATGAAATTGTATATTTGTTATCTAATAGGTGGATGGAAACCATATGATATATTTATATAGACCTCCACAGGACACTCCCCAGCATCACAATAATGGAGCCTCAGAACACCACAAAGCTCAGCTCTCGCAAGAGAAGAAAAGATTCCTCAGGACCCAATGGGACAACAGATGAAGATTCTGTTCCTAAGAAGGTTTTCCGCCACATGACGGTTAGTGATTGACGGGTGGCGGGCTGTTACAGGTTCTTATGCAGTTTAGGTCTTCACAATACTTTCACTTAAGGCATATATTAAATGTGCCTTCCTTTGTGTTTATGTAGAGTAATAACTAAAACGCCTATAATATTATTTGCCCATCCACATCTCCCTTAAAAACTGTGCCAAAGTTTTCCTTTGAAATTAATGTTTTTGATTGCAGATAGAAAGCGGATTGTGGGCTGTATTCAGAGATTCGTTTTTGCGGGGAGTTCCATGCGTATTTTTGGGATTGGATGAACTGCGCATGCGTAGTAACTAAATTTATGCTATCTACGTGGATTTTACACACAGAAGTCCATTAGGCACGGACTCGTAAGTCTCCAGCAACCCATTGGTGTGAGAGGAGTGTCATGGGTGTTGCCTTGCAACGTCCGTGCGTATAATTGCGAACCTTTCACTGACGGATCCCTGAATACGGCCCTGTGTGTCATAACAAAAGGCCACTAGCACAAACCCAGTTTTCATAGATGGTTTAAACGATTTGCAGAAAACAAGGATTTGCCATAAGGACACAAAGCAAAAAATGATCATTTTAAATCCTATATTACTTTAGTTTCCTTCCAAAGCAAATGACATACAAGTTTCATTTTGTTTTACACTGTCCTAAGATTATTGGCTCGTAAGCAAGGTTTTGTATGTATTTTCCACATGGTGGCAGCATGCTCTTTATTGGCTTGGTTTGGTTTCTTTTTACACCACATGAGTTTATGAAATTGAACGTGTACAGTGAATATACTGTATATAAATATATTTCGGGTCACCATGGACATCCCCTTTTTGTCTTATTTTTTTTTTTTTTTATATTTTATTATTTGTAAGGTTTTGAACATATTATTTGGATACACAATAACAACACGACCGTGCATATAAAATACAAAATACAGCATGTAACAGTAGAAGACAAAGTACTGAAGGTTGAGCTGTGGAAGGCCTAATGTACGATGGGCAACAGAATGATGGGGCATGACATCGGGGTGTAGGCTGAGCCCAGAAGTAGAGCTGAAGTGCTGCAGTCTTAAGCTAGAATCCGCAAAGTCATGCTGGAACCTTTAAAGTTATCTAGTCTAAACTTACACATTTATGAGAAAGGGGAAGGGTGGGGGTGAGGTAGGGAGAGGGAGGAGGGGTGGGGGGCTAAGGGGGAATACCATCTACCGCCCATCGCTTAGGTAAGTCCTGGTAGCGATTGGTTAAAACACACATACCCTTTTTGTCTTATTTTTATTACGATTTGTTTGTGTACACAGTTAATGCAATTGTTATATTCTGATTGTTGTAACCCCCACCCTTTCCCTTATTCCTTTATTTTTGCTGGATTTGTAGTAGCAAGAACCAGACAACATGTGAAGAGAGAGAACAGACAGTAGATTTTGTGGGAGAATTGGAAGAATTAACATGGGAGAATTGGAAGGCAGATGAAGAGATGTTTACTATAGTGTAAGGGATTCTGTCTGTGTAAACGTTACATCTGGATCCAGACTTACTAAAAATGAGTTGTTTTATGATCACTAGGATTGTAAAACACTCACTTTTGGTAAGCATTGCAAACACTATGTTACCAGTCCCGTGATGGTACCATATCCTACAAGGGTACCAGGCGAGAAGCAGAAATGCTTCTGCTATGTGGGAGGCGGGTGTTATGTGAATAGTACAATGGGGGCGTGCTAAGCGCCCTCCGTAGCATTAGGGTAGGAAGACCAAGTGAAAAGCAGCGTACAAGCAAGGGGAGTGGGCTCCTCTCGCCTGCATGTCGGCTGCAGGGGATGTGTTTGTCATATACTTAACCTATTTATTAGTACTAATTCACTCAAAACAGAACATTATTAGCTTTGCTTGGGCGATCAAAATGCAGGACAAATTATTTCTGTACTTTTGTACTTTACAATATTATCTCATAAATGGGCAAAAGATATTTCTTTAACTTCTTTATTTATCTTAATTTACAGGGTGTGAGTGAACCCGCACCATTCTCAGATGAACTAGAGATTGACTACACTAAGCCATACTTGAGAGTAACAATGGAGGAGGCAAAAATGGGTACCCCACGTAAGTCCTAAATAAGCCGTGGTATATTGAAACATTGTTACCTACTATACTCTGCAGATACTGCTGGACATGAATCCGTTTTTTAGTAAAAATGAAGCCCTCATATCCCACTTCTGTGTTCCAGGCTGCATATATTTAGGTACTCTAGTCTTTCTTCACATGTTTTATTATGGTATGGTGAAGCCATACCAATGACATCTCTCTTTCTGCTGCTAATTCCTCTCTTTGTGTAACCCAGCATCTGGCTTGTCTTTCTCTTTGCTTTGTTACATTGCTTGGCTGCCTTTAAGTCACATGGAATTGTAACTCTTAGATCCCTTTCCTCCTTTTTATTTTCTAATGTAGTGCCGTTAATGATATATTGAGCTTTTGAGTTTTTGCATTGTTTGGCATTAAACTGCAGTTACCACACACATCCTCCAGTCTACCCTGCCTAGTGCTCTACCTTTTTATATATTTTTGTGTCATTTGCAAAATGGCATAATTTTCCCTTAACTAGTACTAGTATAAGTAAAGATTCCCGGGACATTCACTGGTTACCTTACCATCCTCAGAAGGGATGCCATTTACTACAACCCTCTGTCTATCATTTAACCAAGATCATATCCATGTAGCTATTGTCCAATCCCACTTCCAAAATAGAGATTGCTCATATCAATCTATACACTCTAGTGTTTTATTTTTGTGCAAACTCCCCTTGCTTTGAGCACCTGCAGCATAAATTACCTTATAGATTGATCTCAGCAATCTCTGTTTTGGAAGTGTGTTTTAAAGCATGTCTGGGATGGCAGCTGAGAGGGGGAGCTGTCTCAGAGTGGCTGTTTTGGAGACTTGGGGATCTCCATAAGAGGTGAGCTCTCGGTTTAGAAAGATATTTGATATGTGACCCACAATTGGGACTCAAAATTTTAGAGTTAGGACCATCTAACAGAGAAGCCTTGTAAGTGGCGGATGGCTTATCACATATCTGCAGATATCTGTAACTAATTCTCTGACTTTTATTTTAAAGATAGAAGATTATGGTTAGTCTCTGGGTAATGGCTGTAGTGTCAGGCCGTGTTTTGTTTATGTGTGTGTATGTATATATATATATATATATACCCCCAGTCAAAAAATTCAATAAGAATTGTTTGACATGATCTTCTCCCAGTGAATCCATGCTGCTTGGTATCCTGTAAGTTACTGGACTTAAGATATTGTAAAATATGTTCCTTTTTACAGTGATTCCATCAATTTCCCTACTACTGATGTTAGGCTCACCGGTTGAAAGTTAGTCAGTTCTTCCCTACTTCCACTTTTATGCAGAGGGACGACATTTGCTATTTACCAGTCTTCTGAAATTACTCCTCTTACTAGTGACTGCTTGAATAATTCAATAAATGGTTTTGCCAGAACTCTTTAAGCTCTTTTGTATCTTAGGATGTATCCCTTCTGGCCCCATTGATTTGCCCACGTTAAGCTTTGAGAGTTCTTGTAGTACTTGCTCATCATTGAAAGGACGTAATTGTCTCCTTTCTATCAGTAGTCTTTATGGGAATATTAAACAAATATAAGTAAGAAGCTCTGTCATAGCCCTGTCACCCTCAACAAGACTCCTACTCTCCAGTTTGATTCTTACTATACCCTCTTTAGTTTTTTGCCTTTCATTAATATACCTAAAAAAGCTTAGTCCTGTTTTATACTGGGTGGAACAGTATTTCCTCAGCTTGTGCCCTTGGTGTCCTGATAAAACTTCTTAGCCTATTTCTGTAGGGTCCTACTGGCAGTTCCACCATCTGCACATAGAAGAACAGGGGGGAGTGCCCTGCTCTCCTACATGTGAGGTTGTGGCTACTGTATGGAATTTTAGGGTAAGTATGAATCTGGGTTTTTTCCCAATCTTTCTGATCGATTTGTGTCATGGGGCTGGATCCAGACCTAGTTAAGTGCTTGAACTTAGTTACTCTTGGGCTAAACCATGGTGATTGCAGGGGAGTCATATTTCATCTGTTGCAAACAGTATTAGAGTTGAGAGGTGATGTTTCCTATCTCAAGTCTAAATAACGGTGATAGTAAAGCTGGTCAGTATCTGTGTGCAGTAAGCAAACCAAAGATATATCCCTGCATGCAAAGAATACGATTAACTTGATTCCCCCTGCAATCAACATGGTTTAGCCTAGGAGTAACTAAGTTCAAGCACTTTAAGTCTGGATCCAGCCCATGGGGCTTATTTTTACTATAAACCTCATTCACGTACTGCATCTACAGAGTACATTAGTTAACAATGTTGCTTCCCTTTTTGTTTCTGTGCTGTTTTTTGTTTACTTTTGTTTATCATTCCTTACCTAAAAAAAATAGGAAACCTTTGTTATGAAGTAGTAATATTACTGTAATAATTTATAACATTAACACCACTTTCACATCTCCACCTGGCAATATCCTGGGTCTTACAATCCGGGAAATTGCTGCGTCAAACAGATCATCCCAGGTTCACAGACCCTGGAATGATCCCTTTCGCACTGCAGGGTTGGCCTGGAAAATTCCGGGACCCAGGTCTTTCCTGACAGTGTTATGGGTGAGGCGTGGCTCCCAGCAAGAGATTTGTTTACTATTGCCATAGCAATAGTAAACATATCCCTCTGATCAGGTTTCTTTAGGTGAAACCCGGTTTGAAAAACCTGTGTCGCACCTTTCATACTGCACCCCTACCCCTTGGTGATGTGAAAGGGGTATACGTTTTCCATTATTGAGATTCTGCATTCAATGTTAATGCTTTATGTCTGATTTTTTTATCTAGTTGTATTATCTGCTTTTCTGCAGGTGACAGACCTGTGAGAGTTTATGCAGATGGTATTTTTGATCTGTTTCACTCTGGACATGCCCGAGCTCTAATGCAAGCCAAGAATCTCTTTCCTAACACATACCTAATTGTAGGAGGTAAGATGGAATGATTGAGGATTGGGGCTTTGTGAGCTTTTTGTGGGGCTTAAACCCTGTGAGCAATTTTCATGCTGTGCACAAAAGCATGACACATATTTAGAGAGGCAAGAGATACTTCTGTTGTTTCTAGAAGCTGAGCCGAGAAGGTAACTCTCAGACCACCGTCCACCTGGAAAATTCATGGAAAACGCTTACTAATCCGTCTCGCTTTATGCTTATATTGACAGTCTGCCTCAGCCAGTTCTTTTTATATATGCTGTATTTTTAAATTTAACCGATTTGTCATCTGTTAAGCTGATCATCCTTTCAACATTCAGCTTTGTAATTAAGTAGTAGAGCTACAAGGGATGAGACAGGAAGTCTTACCGCCTGGAAAAAAACACAGCACTTGTTTAAAATACCCAACATGCATATAGTATTGTACCTATAAGTGATATGTGTGTAATGGAGTGTGTTAAGAAAAGAGACTCTGTATTGTAATATGGTGTGAGTTTATTAATAAAGAAATATAAAAAAAAAAAAATACCCAACATGCAAATAAAGAATTATAATATAAACAAGCTGCACTCTATAGGAATGCCCAATTCCTAAGAAAAAAAATGCAGAAAAGAGTAAGGGACCGCTTCATATTAGAACCTTATTTATTCCTATAATAACATACAATAGAGCACATTCTAAATAACAAAAAACAAAACTCCTAAATAAGGCAAACAACAGCATATGAAATAGTAAAAACCAATATATGTTTATCTTGACATACATATTGAATTCAAATATCCCCTGTAGTAACAGAATGACCACTGTAAGTAGAACTTGAAAGCTTTTGAATTGTGCTGGGTTTATATTGATGTTGAGAATGGACTTGATATGCATTCATTATTATGGACGTCCCAAAAATACTTTATTCTGCTCACACATGCTTTTTATAGACTACCTTTAACACATAAGAAATTCAAACAGATAAGCTTATTTTGGACATCCATGGTTATAACTAGCAAGTGGATTCCCCCTGTAAGAATAAATATGTACTTGGGACTCAGAAACATAAAAGTTCAATATAGCATTAATGGCACAACATTAGAAACTGCTGAGGAGGGAAAGGATCCAGGAGTCACTTTAAAGGTAGCCATTCAATGTAACAGAGTAATGAAAAAGGCAAGTCAGATGCTTGGTTGCATAGGAAGAGGAAAGTGGAGTGGTAATGCCATTTTATAGACATTAGTATGGCTTCACCTGGAATACTGGAAATAAAGTAAAACCATTATAATAAGGAAGCCTTCCTAACACCAGCCTATAATGTAAAAATACAGGAATGAAAAAAGAAAACAAAATAACAGTTTGGTGATGCCAGGCAACAAGCAATAAATAGTTCCAAAAAGTATGTAAAATTTTATACGGAGAAAGGTCCTTAATTGATGGTGAATCACTTAATATGATATTTCTTTAAATGTCACAAGTAGGGAAAAAAGTATGCGGGAAAAGCCAACCTGCATTCAGGATTGTCTTTACCCAGGACCTTTTGCACAGAATACACTGTACATTTATACCACCTTCGGTATGCATACTGTTGTCCCTCTGGGGGGATGTATTTTACTATATTTTCATACTGTTCTAGTATTGTTTTTTGTTATTTTACTTGTCTTCATTAAAGATTTGGCTTTTATTATGGAATACACTGTTCTTTTCTGCTTTCTCTTATTTCTTTTCAAAGTGATCTCTATCAACTGCTTGTGGAAATAAAGACGTATCATATTAAAGACTTTATAGCGATTCACCATCAATTAGGGAACTGTTTCAGGATTAACTGTTATATAATGTTTGAAACTATTTATTACTTATATATTGACCAGCATCACCAAACCTGTTATTTGGTTTTCTTTTTTTCTCATGACTGTATATTTATATTATAGGCACATGTAGACACTTTTGTTTTTACAGTGGCCACCGCAACATAGCACCAAATATCATTTTGTTCTCACCTGGAAACCTGTTTAGTTCTCCAGTCCAGTTTCCAATATATTATGTCTAAGACATAAATATATTGGAAACGGCAATGAAGAGCCACTACAATGGTGCATGGCATGTCACCATTAAGTAGAGGAATGTAACCTGTATAGCTTGAGCTAGAGCAGAGAGGCTAAATATGATAAGAGCTTTCAGATATATCAAGGGGTGTACCTAGGTGCAGGAGAGTGCAATTTTATTAAAGGAAGATATACTAGAACATGAGGGCATGCATAGAAACTGGAGGATGCTAGGTTTATAGGAAATCTGCAGAAATTACTTCACTGAAAGGATAAATGGAAAGTGGAATAATCTCCCATTTCAGGCTAATATAGTAGAAAAAAAATAAACTTGATTGGTGTAAATATAAGGATATCACAAATCTTAAACTAAATTGAGTGTCAAATAGATTCTAGGGTCAGTATGGTGTAAAAAAGTTAGGCATATTGGATGGGCCATGTAGCTCTTATCTGTCATCACATTCTATATTTCTATACAGTCGTATTATGTGCATGGCTTAAGATTCCTAAAATGAAATATTTGAATTATTTTGTTCACATTAATACAATAGATGTGACTTACAAGTAATGACTAGGCTTGATCATGTTCAGTGTGTTACTGTCAGTGACTTCAGGTATCCTAGGCCATGGTGTAATAAATGAACCCTTTTTTTTTAGTCTGCAGTGATGAGCTGACACATAGCCTGAAGGGTTTCACAGTGATGAATGATGCAGAGAGATACGATGCAGTGCAACATTGTCGCTATGTGGACGAGGTGGTGAGAAATGCACCATGGACGCTCACCCCAGAATTCCTTGAGGAGCACAGGGTGAGAGAGGATCCATTTCTGAAGGTTGCCTCTCTAAATTAATATTTGAAGTAGGCCTGGTCCATCAGCGATAACAAGTATTAGGAATATCAACAGTATTTGCATGCAGGTGACTGCACCCCTATTTATTTGACTTGCCTCATAATTCAGTACAGTTGAGGCTCAAGACTTAATAGTATTTTTCCTCTTTTATGTTATGGTGTAGTATAATTTTTTACCTCTATACCGTCTATGAAAGGAATGCAGTGCATGCAAATGGGCCAACTCCATAAAATATATCTTTAAATACCCTACATTATATAAACCTAAAGGATCTCCTGAACTTCTAATCCACGATTTCCTTCTTTTCTCTGTCTGCAGATTGATTTTGTTGCACATGATGATATTCCATACTCCTCAGCAGGAAGTGATGATGTTTACAAGCACATAAAAAAGGCAGGTCAGTGTCCATATCTATGTTACACATTGAAGAGTATTACACTCTGCACTCACAGTACAAAGCAGTTACTTCCATCAACGTCCGTTATTTATTTCTTTTCCTCTTTATACAGATGAGATAATAGTCTTTAGTCTTTTACTTTGGATGATAAGACCCACAATTTGTTGAGCTCTTCTGCGTTGACTGTTCTAAACTTTGTAGAATAGCTTTGTATGTATGTCAAAACCATATTCTAATCCTTTTATGCATGAAACAGGAATGTTTGCCCCCACCCAACGGACAGAAGGAATCTCCACATCTGACATTATTACGAGGATCGTACGGGATTATGATGTCTACGCTCGTCGCAATTTACAGCGTGGATATACAGCAAAAGAGTTGAATGTCAGCTTTATCAATGTGAGACCTGTTCTATTTTGTTGATATGTTTCACCAAAGTGATTGCTGTAATGGGTCACCTTCCTATTATTCACATAATTCTAAGACTGAAGACAGCATTGTTACTGTTCTCTGAGAGGGTCTGGATTATGCTAGTTGTTAGGTGTTTTTTGTTTTTTTTGTTTTTTTATTAAGTTAGAACAGCAAAGTATCCAAAGATGTACATTTAGCAAGTAACAAGTTTGGTACATACATATATATAACAGTTAATACAACAACAAAAGTTGTTAGGCGTTTTTATGTACAGAGAACGAAAATATGACACTGCAAAATGATGTGCTCTTCAATGCAGGAGAAGAAGTACAACCTGCAGGAACGTGTTGATAAAGTAAAAAAGAAAGTAAAGGATGTGGAGGAGAAATCAAAGGAATTTGTCCAGAAGGTGGAGGAGAAGAGTATTGATCTTATCCAAAAGTGGGAAGAGAAGTCAAGGGAATTCATTGGAAATTTCTTGGAGATGTTTGGTCCAGAGGGGGCTTTGGTAAGTTCTGAGGACTAATAAGCAAACTAACATTGCCATTAACATGTCCAAATTCTAACAACAAAATTCTTAACTAACAAAATTAGAACCAGTACTAATTATTCATAGAAAAAGTTGATGTGGTAATATTGTTCAGGAAGGAATCTGTTCTTGCCAAAATCAGCACCCATAATAAAGTGAGAGAAAAACAAGCTGTAACCAAAGGCTTATTAAATCTTAAATATAAAGACACTCTAGGCATGATTCAATTAGCCTCGCACCTGTATTATATGTGGTGCGAAGCTAATGTTGCAATTTAAAAAAAAAAAAATGTATTTGCATCTCATTAAGGCGTGCATAAAAATCAGCTACCGTAATAGATGGGAAAAAGCACACCACAAGCCGCAAATCTAATGAAATCGGGCTCGGAAAAAAAATGACAATTTGTTTTTTTAACTTAAACCTTTAAAGTCCATCAGTCTCTAACTTAATGTGTACACCTTTCTTTGTCTTAAATTATTTGGTGATCATAATGTAGATTGCGTTGTCAGACTGACTATGCATGCCCAGTTTCATAAATCATAAAATTAGGCACCTAAAATTACGCCTCTGCTTCTTATTTGTGAATTAAGGCCAATGGGCCTGATCCAGACCTACGCTGATGCACTGTGCATACTAATGCACAGCGTATCGGCATGCACTCCCCCTGTGGCCGGCGTAATTACACACTGTTACGCTGGCTGCAGGCTACCCTAATTTCAGCCGGCGTAACAGTGTAATTACGCCGGCCACAGGAGTGTAAATGGTCAAACTCGCCCTCCCACCCTCATTATCTTACCTCCCCCCGCCTTCCTTCCATAACTGTTGCGTAGTTGCAGCGAGGAATGCCCCCTCAACCGTAACTATGCAACAGTTAGGGACGCCCGATCCTGAGTAACGGGTTTCCCTAGTTATGCCGGGCAACATTTGCCCAGCACATGCGCAGATCAGCATAACTACGGTGGCGGGCGGAGGTCTGGATCAGGCCCAATGTATCCACTTGAGAACATGTGAATAGCAGATCATGATAGAACTATTTCACAAATAAATAGAGTAAAAAAAAAGTAAGATGATTCATATGAATTATTTACTGAGCTATGCTTTAAATCTTAAGATGATGAAGGTGTAATTTCATGGGCTAGCTATGCAATGCATGTAACACTTAATAAAAGGTGACCAGATAAGACATAGTAAGGACATCTAGTTTGAATTCATTAGGAAACAGTATGTCATGAATGTTTGTCAGGTTTCCCAAATATTAATAAGCCATAGTTCAGTGGTGTTTAGCAAACATGACGCCCCATAGATGACAGGTTTAGCTAAGCCCACTCTTAGGCATAGATAGCATGTTTTCCTTTCCCGGATATATGCAGATATATACTGAAGACCACCCACCCAAGTGCCCCCACAGTTCCCTCAATATATAGAAATGACTTAAGCCTTTAATAATGTAGTAATGGTAAAGTAACACCTCTTAATATTAATTATGTGGACCACCAGTCTGTAGTAAAAATGGCCTAATTGATCATAACTGTTGTACTACTTGCCCCCAATGTATTTATTTATAATTTATATTTTTCTTTTTAGAAGCATATGTTGAAGGAGGGCAAAGGAAGAATGCTTCAGGCAATCAGTCCCAAACAAAGCCCTAGTAGTAGTCCTGCCCGTGAGCGCTCACCATCTCCATCGTTCCGCTGGCCCTTTTCCACTAAGACATCCCCGCCAGCATCACCAGGCAGACGTTCTCGAGCCAAGGCTGTTGCCTATGACATCAGTGAAGACGAAGAGGACTAAAGCTTTATTCTTCCTTTCCTTCAGTCCTTCCCACTAGCTGCAGATTCCATGCCCTCTGACCTCCAGGAAAGAAGCCACAAAGAAAAGGAAAGAGCATTCACCCTTGGCCTCAGACATCTGGGTTTGGGGCCGAAGAGGCTCCTGAGAGCAACTGTGTGTGGTGATGGATAAGACGCTTGCTTATTTCGTATCGTTAACCATCATATTTTTGTTGCGTGTTTTAAAAAGCCAATCTCTCGTTTTAATGAACTGTGTCCATAATATATTTCTTTGTCATTTAATTATTTTCTATTTTACTGGGAGGTTTTAATGCATGGATTGTCACATCCTGTCATAGCCACTTATTACTTGAACTCCCTGTGCACATTTTCAACTGTGAGCTCCCATCTTACAGGACAATTAACAATTATAAAAGAAAGAAGAGCTCAGGAAGAAGTGACATAGGGAGAGTGTCTGTGTTTATCACAATTCTGGAGGATTAATGCAAACTACTTACCTGTGGGGGTAATGATCAGTGAAATGTGTTGTTTTAAGCATTAACACCATGGAGTTTAGCCATTTCTCATTAAAAGTGCCTGTTGTCATAAAATATCTTCTGTGTTATTTGGCTCGTACAGGTTCAAGCTTTAGAGTCCCTAGCTCTCACCTTTAAATAACAGGTCTGAAGAGTGTATCTAGGGCAGGGGTAGGCAAACTTAAACACACAAAGAGCCATTTGGACCCATTTCCCCCAGAAAAGAAAACCTCGGGAGCCACAAAACCCTTTATTGCCCAGCCTTTATTTCTGCCCCTTTAGTGTGCCCAGTTTTCATTATTGCCCCTTGTATGTGCTCAGCCTTTATTACTGCCCCTTTATATGTGCCCAGCCTTTATTACTGCCCTTATATATCTGCCCAGCCTTTATTGCTGCCTCTTGTATGTGCCCAGCCTTTATTGCTGCCCCTTGTATTTGCCCAGCCTTTATTACTGTCCTTATATATGTGCCCAGCCTTTATTACTGCCCCTTTATATGTGCCCAGCCTTTATTACTGCCCCTTTATATGTGCCCAGCCTTTATTACTGCCCTTATATATGTGCTCAGCCTTTATTACTGCCCCTTGTATGTGCCCAGCCTTTATTACTACCCTTATATATGTGCCCAGCCTTTATTACTACCCTTATATATGTGCCCAGCCTTTATTACTGCACCTTGTATGTGCCCAGCCTTTATTACTGTCCTCATATATGTGCCCAGCCTTTATTACTGTCCTTATATATGTGCCCAGCCTTTATTGCTGCCCTTATATATGTGCCCAGCCTTTATTACTGCCCCTATATATGTGCCCAGTCTTTATTACTGCCCTTATATATGTGCACAGCCTTTATTACTGCCCCTTGTATGTGCCCAGCCTTTATTACTGCCCCTTGTATGTTCCCAGCCTTTATATATGTGCCCAGCCTTTATTAATGCCCACATACTATAACGGCGCATTAACCCCACCCCATTCACATAATATAATCACACGTTACCCCTCACATACTTTAACCCACAATAAGCTTTTATAAGTGTCTTACCTATTTGCTGTCTTCCCCTCTCTTCTTCCTCACCAGTCACCCTCCGTCCTCTGCGGCGCCGCTTCTTTTGAATGACACAGCGTCACGCTGATAATGGCGCTGTGTTGCCATAGTAACACATACACAGTGCCTGGATGCAGCGGTCCGGGCACTGTGTATGTGACAATACAGTGTCCGGGAATAATACTATTTCTGTAGTTACATTACATTTGTAATGTAACTCTAGAAATAGTATTATTCCCGGACTATACATGTGCATGTATAGTCCGGGAGGAAGCTGCAGGAGACGCCTGAAAGAGCCACATGCAACTCCGGAGCCGCGGGTTGCCAACCCCTGACCTAGGGAATACCCCAAATCCTGAGGAGAAGAGGTTGAAATATACTCCAGAATCTCTGTGGATTAACCCTTTACAGTCATGTTGCTTTCTAACTGCCACTTTTAATTAAAGTCAAAGCATCTGAGAATATTGATTATGGGAAGAATATGATTGACTTTTCTTTTAAGACCTTATTATTTTTCTTGTTTTCTCCATGTTTTCTTCATGTTAAAAGAAACAGCAAATTCTCTAGAAATTGTGGCAATTGGCTTAAGTAAAGTTGGTTTATGAGCGAAGTTGTTGTGGTTTCCTTCGTGACACAATGGCAAAAAAGTACCCAAGTGTTCTTAAGACACACATCCTGCTGCTTCTCCATCTATTACAGAGTTGCACTTGTTCAGTTACAAGATCCCACAATAAAGGAACCTGTGCCTAGACAAGCCATGTCACAGTATGAGGGGTTTAAGTTCATATTATTTTTCAAATATAGGATAAGTTCTTTGCTTTCATTTTCACCCCACAAATATTAAACCGCTTTATTTTTACACTTGATTTCAAAGATGATCTCTCTGACCTCTGAAGTCTAATGCTGTTTACATTAAACTGACCCCCCTGCATTTCATCATTGTTGTATTTTGTTATTTTTCTAAACCTATTTATACAGATTATATAATTAGGTAGCAAAAAATGTTTCCATTTCCTCCTCCATAGCAGCCATTAGCATTGGGTTCTTCCCGGATAATGACCAGTCAGGACAGGAATTAAGAAGACCTGGGCTATATAAGGACCTCCCCTTCCTACTATCTGGGTCTTCTTTTTCCTGTTCAGATTAGAATTCTTTATTTTGTAGCTTGCAGGGCTTACCCAATAGCGGTGTCCCTGCCTCCTCGGTCTGGCGGAGGAGAGTAGGGTGGTGTGGCCGGCCTGTCTTGTCCCTCCGGCACTGATTCGGAGCTGTTTGCCTCATCAGACCTAAAAAATATAAAAACAAATATAAACTCACTAACTAACTAAACTATCCTAACCTAACTATCTATCACACAAAAATACAAGTCAAAAACTACTCTGGGCTTACCCTAATGACCTTCTGGTCTGTGGCCGTTTCTCCTCTGAAACCGCTTCTGCCTGCATGATTATGCTGGAAAACAGTACACCAGATCTTCCACGGAGACCATAGTGAATGGGGCATCCGTTTTTAAAGCCTTGTAGCGAAAGATGGCGCTCCCCATGCGGTTTTACATCACTTCCTGTGAGTCCAGCAGAAGCGACGCTACGAATTCCGCACCTGATTGCACAACACAGAAATACCCGCCGCACACGTGATCCTGTAACGTGTGGGATATATATATATATATATATTTAAATGTCTACTGGCAGGTTAGTATGATATCCCTCCCCTCTAGGTTATACTGCTTGGTATGACCCAATGCTAATAGCTGCCATGGAGGAGGAAATGGAAACGATAGATTATTACCTAATAATGTTGTTTCCGTGACTCCTCCATGGCAGCATATCTCCCGCCGCATAACTAACTATGTTTTGTCTATTTCCTATGTTTTAGTCTTTGGGAGTTGGAAGGCCCAGATAGTAGGAAGGGGAGGTGCTTATATAACCCAAGTCGTCTTAGTTCCTGTCCTGACTGGTCAGTGTCCGGGATGAACCCAATGCTTATGGCTGCCATGGAGGAGTCACGGAAACAACATTATCAGCTAATAATCTATCGTTTCTTCACTGCATATAAGATGTCCTAGCGTCCGGACAAGGTAAGATGCTATTTTGCACAGTGAGAAATTTCCTTTGAACTTGCCTCCTGGAACACTGTCCATTTCTTCATAAATGTATTTAAGCTGACAGGAAAGGGTTCTATTTATCTTGCCCTGTATTATCTGCAAGACTTCTATCTATCAATGTAATCTTTGCATACATTGACTTAGGTGTATATTATATT
The DNA here is from genome assembly GCA_011038615.1 of Limnodynastes dumerilii. NCBI lineage: Eukaryota > Metazoa > Chordata > Amphibia > Anura > Limnodynastidae > Limnodynastes > Limnodynastes dumerilii. Next base: position 81,277 of record WWET01001599.1, read on the forward strand.
GTCCATATGACATTCCTATAATGTGTATAAGTAAACATATAATATTTAGAAGGTGTGAAGTAGGCAATGCAAAAATGCACACAACGGTAAAATAATGATAGTACAATTGCAAGTGTGGTTCAATGCGCAAGGTAATTCCGAAAGGTAGAGGCTCATTCACACCAACAGCAAGTACAAGTTAATACTAACGCAAACTTCAATTTAGAAGCTCTGGGCCTTCAGGGCTAGAGCAATGGTATCTTAACAATCAAGATCAAAGTACTAATGATGTCATATGGTTGAAGGTCTTCTGTCCTCTGGATTGGTCGATTCTTATGGTCGCCTTGTAGCTCACTGGATCCTCACAGTTCTGTTGTCCCTTGTCCAGAGGTTAATCAGCATAATGTAAAGGTGTTCCTAGCCTAGCTCACAGGGTCAATTTACCTAAGTAAGCATGCACCTTTAATATTATAAATTATCTATGTCTATAACTTGCGTATGTTACATGCGATCCTTTATTAAATTATAGCACCACTAATACAATGTTGCATGCCGCTGCACTAGTCATGGCAATATGTGAGTTATTGCGTTCTCTGCAGCTGGCCCTCACTGTTCTGTTCCATTGCCTCTGTGGAAATCATTCTCTGCAGGCCTGTGCACCATGTATGGCCTGCACATTCCTGTTACTAGCAGCTGCTGCTAATAAGGGGCACGCCCTTCCTTCCTCTGCCTCTTATGACCTTCTAGCTGCAGAGATACTGACAGGTCACACAGCCAATCAGAGCTGTAGACAGGGGACCTGCAGCCGATCACTGGCAAGCAGCCCCTTCATAGTCCTGGCAGTGGCATTCATCCATGTCACCCCTGCTTTTCTGCTTACGCTGCTAGTGATTTTCTTTGCGATTTCTGAGTGTCCTATTTCATTCCCTTGCCTTGCCTCTGCATTTATCTTGCCTCTGTTCCTGCCCTGCTCCTAGTCGCTCCTTGTGTAATCTCCCACTCTCTTTCTTCCACTCCCAGTGTGATTGAGCTCTGAGTCTCAGAGTGAGTGACCTTGGGCCTGATCCAGACCTACGCCGATGCGCTGTGCTTAGTAAAGCACAGCGTATCGGCGTGCACTCTGCCCGACACTCCCCCTGTGCGAGCGTATTTTCCCTCGCTTACGCCGGCTGAAGGCTACCCTAACTTCAGCCGGCCTAAGCAAGTGAAAATACACTCACACATGCGTTACTACGGCGCTGCTACAGACGCCCGATCAACGCTGCTGGCTGACGTCTTAACGCCAGCAAGCGTAGGTCTGGATCAGGCCCCTTGTCTCAGTTTAGTGGTGTTTGCTTTTTCCAGGCTCTCTTCATCTTGCCTACCCGGTGTTATCACACCTTCACTGTGGGTTTCCTCCTTATGTCTACCCTGTGTTCAGGGTTGATCACTCTTACCCTTATTCTGTCTCTGGGTGTTGATGCTTTAGTGTTAGACAAAAGCAGCGGCTGCGACCCGCTTGGTTTCTGCAGCCCAGCCTATCCCCACCATTCCGGGGCTCTGGTGAAGACCAGATTCCTAGTTAGACTCCGCGTCTGGTCCACTGCAACCGTAACATACTACATAATAAACTACACTTCAAGTCTAAACATGACAGCAATAGAACATTCGGATGATGAACGGCAGGTTATGGCTGATTGAAACTTCTTGTCAATATAACTAAGCTTTAGTGTCTTGAAACACATTTTATTTATTAAACATACATTGTGCCAGCATAGAAATATGAACAAAATCCTATTTATTATTGAGCAGAATCATAAAATAAAAAAAGTTTGCACACTATTGCGAGGTCCTTTCTTTATATACATGCACAGTTGCTTTTATTATTTATGATTTAATATTTTTATTTGACTTCCACAAAGGTCATAATATTTCATGTAGAAGCCACCTATAATTTTTCATTTTGTTGCTGAAAAAACTTTGTAAAATGTAAATACTGCAATTAAGGGTACATAATCATTTGGGTTTGTTGGTAAAATATTGTTTAAGTCTGTGTTTTAGCAGACAAAATATAAGACATCCATTGGAAAGTAAGGTAAAGGGAGAAAATGTAACTTTTAAACATATCACAGCATAAACCAAACCCATCAAGGGGGAGAGATAGATAAGGGAGAAGTGGGCACTGTATAACAACAGACCAGACCGTCTTATTGTCACATCACCAGAATCAAAGAAGGCAAGTTTTCAGTGAGAATACATCATTCATTTAAGAAGTGCAGCAGAAACAGTTGGTTGACATCTCCCTCTTTAAGAGCTTTAAAAAGAATATGCCCACATAGTTAAAGTGATTGTTAATCAACACATCTCAGCAAGATTTGCACATTGAGAATATAGGCTTGAGGAGCCTATGTATATTAGTAGAATTATTAACATTTTTAAAATACATTGTAAACACTTATAACGCTGGCACAGACACTTTATTATTTACACTACCATTTTATTGTTCTTGGCAGATTTAAGTCCATGGAAATACCAGCAATGATCTCTGAAAAAGCAACTGTAACCAAATATGAAATGTGACAAAGACTTCATGAGAGGTTCAGCTGTTATACAAATCACATAGCTAAGAATAGATAGGCCCCAGCAACACTGTTTTTCTAAACAGAAGTTAAATGCTGGATTTTGGTTCTGCATTTAAAGTGATATAGTTGGGTTTGTGAACATGCACATATGATTAAAATATAATTGTAGTGGTCTTAATCAGAGGTGTAGCTAGCTGCCATGGTGCACGGAGCCATGGTGCACGGTCCATTCTATTGTATTAATCATAAATATAATACCTAAAGAAAGTGAGGCGCTATAGTTGAAATTGACTCAAAACATGCGTGAACAGTTGTTTGTAATATTTATTATACAGATTTTTAGTTTTTTTTTTTATTGAAACTTTTTATTGCAGCCAGCACATCATATACAATAAGTCAATAACAATGATATCCATAGAGAGTTCACCATATGAAAGTCATAAGCGAATTGGCTTATACAGTCTGAATATAGTACATTACAATTTTGACATGTATCTGAACATTACATCCATCATATACTATTACAGATATTTCAGACAGATATACGCTAAAAAGTATTACCCCATGCTATTGAAGCATTATTCAGGCATTATACAGATTTTTAGTTTTAGTTTTTTAAACAATCAAAACTTTACACGTATACCTCATTTAGATAGGTCCCTACACTTAAAAATAAAATTCTTTAACACGGGTACTTACCTCCCTCTGTAGAAACTGCCTAGAGATGATAAATTATTGATGGCAGGACCCAGCCACCTTTTAATACAACACAATCTACATAGCACAATCTATGTACCAAAATAAGAAATATAACTTACCGCTTCTCTCTCAGTGATACGCTGCAAAGAAATGATTGGTTCACCCACAGTACTCTGTTATTTCACCTGGAACACAGGGGCAGCTGATCCAGATGGAAGTTTCCAAAGAGCAAAATAAAATAGATCTGTAATAAATATAACTAAAAAACACCTCCTCCATTTTCTCCATCATCTCCCCCTCCCCATTCATCATCTCTTCATTCTCATCACCCCCCTCATTTCCCTTTATCATTTCTCTATCACCTCATCATCACCCCTCCCCATTCATCATCTCCCCATTCTCCTCATAACCTCCCCCTCCGCTTTATCATTTCTCTATCCCCTTATCATGTCCCCCTCCCCATTCACTTAATCATCTCCCCCTCCCCGTTCATCATCTCTCCTTCTCTCTCCTCTTTATCATTTCTCTATCCCCTCATCATCCATAATCTCCCCATTCATCAGCCCCCCCCCTTCCCCTTTATCTTTCTCTATGCCCCGTCCCCATTCATCACCTCCCCCTCCCCTTTGTCATCTTTGTCATTTCTTTATCTCCCTTTTATCACCATCTTCCCCTCTCAATTTGCTTTATAATTTTTCTATCCCCTTCCCCATTCATTGTCTCCCCCTCCCCATTCATTTCACCATTTTCATCACCCCTTCCCTTTCTAATTTTTTTTTAATACACTTCAGCATTTTCCCCTGTTCTTCATCAGCCCCCTCCCCATACCTCCCCCCGCCACCATTTTCTATATACAAATACTTACCTGCACCTTCTGCACTCCGCCGCGGCTTTTCTACCCATGCGTGTGACGTCATGACGTCACATGCATGGAGCAGGGTAATCAGGCCGCAGGAATCCGGCGGCTGTTAGATCTCTGACATTCTGCCGGCTAAAGACGCACTGATTGCTAATCAGTGCGTCTGGAGCCGGTAGACTGTCAGAGATCTAACAGCTGCCAGACTCCTGCGGCGCCACTTGGTCAGTTTGGTGCCTGGAGCTTGCGCTCCAGCTGGTCCGCCCTCCCTACGCCCCTGGTCTTAATCTATGTTATGGCAAAAATTGCACATTAAACAGTGATGGAAAAGGATATAGAAATACCAGGGAACAGAAAGCTGACAGCATATAGTGCCACTGAGTGGCTGCTGATGCAAATACAAATCCTGTGATGCATAAATTGTAATATAAATTCACATTAGGCTATTATAGTACTACCACTGTGCAAGTTATTAGTCTTCAATACCCTAATTGGTATGTATAGTATAAATATGTCCAAAGACAATAACACGATGGTCTAACGATACATATGACAAGCAATGATGATTTGTGAAAGGGAAGCAAGTGTTTCACAATCAGCAGAGACAATGGGGCTGATTCAGACCTACATTTACACCTATTTTTAGGTGCAAGTATAAACTGAGCAATACCATGTTGAACTGCAAGGGGGGGCCAATTTGAATTGGCTCTCAGAAGAGAGCCTCTGCGCACGAGCAGACCTTCAACGGGACATTATTCAGATGAAGACATCCTGCGATGACTGGAAAAAGTTTGAATGTCATTGTGGGACAGCAAGTGTAGGGTAAAATTTAATAAATGCTCCCAGACTCGCAGCAATGAGATACGGTGAGCTATGTTCATAGCGAATTACAGTTGTATGTAAATAGAGCTGATAATACTTTTCAGTTATTATAAATATCGACCAATGATACAGATGATCTCATGGTATTGGCTATATAATTGTCACCATGGCAACCATAACAAGATAAACTGAGTAGGTGCAATATAAAAAGAGCGCATAAACAGGTACACAAGCTGAAATGTTAAAATAAGTATTTATTAGTGGCAATAACACAGGTGAATAATGAAAGTCCAAATGGTTGGATTAAAACGCATTGTTTTGCCAAAATATGCAGTATCATAAAAAATGGAGCAAAACCCAACAGTGAAAAAAGATGCCCCTAGTAAGCACTTTTAAGTTATCTGCAAGTTATCATACATGAGAATACCATTTAAACATGGAGTGAACCCAGGAAAGGAAAGCTGAGTTTCATACCATATGAAATAACACATCTGCTGTGATGCATTGGACAGTGTGTACAAAACCATAAAAATCTGCATCCATAATAAAGATTTGTATTGGAAAAAGTCTAAATAACAGTGTGAAAGTGAAGCTGATCAGTATCTGTGTGCAATAAGTATTCTCCCTGCATACATATAGGATAAACTTAATTTGACTCTCACTAAAATCAACATTGTTTTGCCCAAGAGTAACTATCCTCTCTTATTTTTCAATTTCTGAATCAGGTCCAAACCAGGGGCGGGTTATCGAGTGGGAGGGGTTTATTTCTAGAGGTGGGAATTTTAACTTTCAATCCATAAATTTTGTCAGTGTGTAAGGATCAGATATAACTAGTTCTTATTTGTTGTTTAATGGTAAAATACTGTAGTTTATAGGAAAGTGTATTAAGACAGCTGCGCTAAAATTATGCATGATACAGTTTTCATCAGCTCACTTTTTCAAGGATTGATCTATGACATAGTTGCCGACTATGTCTTGCGCACAAGAGATTTGAGGCTCGTGGTTTCAATGAAACCATGGCCTCAAGTCCTGCCCCCCTGCTTGGCAACACTAGTTTACTATTGTTGCTAGGGACAGGGAGGGACTTGATAACATATTGCGTCATCTAGCCCCACTCCCATCACTATGAAACCCCGAAAGGGGTAATTGATAGACAAGGGACGGGGCTTAATCACGCGATTTGCATAAATCGCGCCGATAAGCCCCTGCATGCATCTATGGCTTCCCTCCGGGAGAACCCGGAGAGAAGCTTTTAAAAGTCGGCAACCCTGATCTATTTGTGGCGTTACACAGTGCTGAATTTGTTGTACATAAGGTACTAGGTGAAACATAAATAGTTTAGCTTTAAATGGTTTTCAGAGCAGTACTATAAACACAAGTAAAACTGTGCACCTTGCTCAAACACCCTGAATATCATCTCTTACTATTTTCTACAAATAACATTTTTCCCCCTCCATTTTTACCCGTCATGCAGATTGTGTGTGTGTGCACCAACAAACAGAGGTAAACTGTCTACATTCAGAACACAGTCTGAGACTTCATCGTGTATCCTGCTTCGTCATCCCTCTTCCTGTAAGCAATTCGTGCCAAGATAGTCAGTAGAAATGTCTCTATTATAATAAGATGGTCGTTCATCACTGTAAAAGACAAACAGAATAAATCCCAGGTTATCTTATATACACACATGGAATTTTATAGCCTTATAAAATCAAGAATTACCGCTGTATTACAGAAAATTTATGAATATGAGGACACAGGAAAAAGATTATGTAATTCATAGTATTCAGATGTCAGATTTGTCAACCTATGCTGAAAAAAATAAGATATGATTAGCAGACATGGATTACAGCATAGTTAACCACTGTGTAATATACATTTTCTATCTTACAAATGCTCCTTAAAAAGACCATAATGAACATAAATTAGTAATAAACACTAAGGGCCAGATTTACTAATCTGCGGGAAAGGAAAAACTGGAGATATTGCCCATAGCAACCAATCAGATTCTAGCTGACATTTTCTAGTAAGGAATAGGAAAGTGAGAGCTAAAATCTGATTGGTTGCTATGGGCAACATCTCCTTTTTTCTTTCCTGCCTATAAAGGTATGTTTTCTACAGTACAAATAAAACTGTTTGCATATATTAAAAAGATTAAAAAGAGTTGACCGATTACGAGAAACTTCCAGTTACCAAATTAATCATCATAAATCAGAAGCGCTGTCCTTTTATCTTCCTGGTCTCCTTAGGAAATTATTACACTTAATTAAATATCTTGGAGTTAAAATCACAGGGTCATATCCACCAATTCCACCAAGCAGGACTTGGTAAGTTGGACCAAATTATATATCTCTTGGATAAGGAAAATATATTTTATTTTATTAAAATGAATGTACTCCCTAGGATATTATACCTTTTTCAGACCCTGTCAATGTGGGTCCCAGCTCCAGCTCTCAACAACTTCTAAGCCCTTTGTAATAAATTTATATGAAATCACATACCACTGTCATTGTGCCCTACCCTTGCACTATCAATTCCCTCAGACAAGTTTACTCTGGATGTGTAGGATTGCACTAACAAAGAACTTTAACTGTCCTCGTACCCCTCTCTCCTGTTGCCAATTTGGGGTCATCCCCAGTTTAACCTGGGCAATGGTTAGAGTCTGAAGTGCAAATTAAATAACTAGGTTCCACCACATCATGAGCTCTTCTGCAGCGGTCTCTTTCACAGAATTGCAGGAGAAACTCTGCATTCCTCAGTAGAGATTTTATCAGTACCTTCAGATCCAACATTTTTTTTTCTAGCTACCAACCAAAATCCCCCAGATGAATGACCCTCTGAAAGATAATGCTATAGGTCCCCACCGCCCGCAGTGTGTCATCCCAACTATATTACTCAACTTTGGTCCCAGAAATGAATCATTTAGATCTTCCTGAAGCTCACTGGGAGGCAGATTTAGATACCCTCCTGGAAAGGGAGAATTGGGAGGAAATCCGTACAGTAGTTGCAAAATGTTCCATCAGGATGGCCATTCTTTTAAAGTTTATACCAGGTGGTATTTAACCCCCAACAAATTACATTGCATTTACCCTGAGAACTCCAGTTTGTTGACGATGTGGCAAAGTAGGGACATTCAAACATATATGGTGGTCATTCCCTTTAATAGCCCCCTGCTGGACCGAGGTCAGCTTAGGAATCACTGTCCAGCTATCACCTTCTAAATTCCTCTTATGTGCTCCTGTGGAGCTAAACTCCAAGTTGCCCATACCTGGATAAAACCCTGGCCCTTCCTCTCAGCAGTAAATAATCAATCATATCTGGTATGTTTCTAGAAATTAATTCATCGTTGGCCTTCAACACAATACAGTTAAATTTCATAGGGTCTGGGACAGTGATCAAAGTGGGAATATAGAAGTGGGGGTAAGGAAATCTGAAGAGCTTGAACATGGGTCTTGGCGTATGGCACTACCTCACTTTAACAGCAATACTGATTACAGAAAAACATTGCACATTATAGTTTTACCCCACAAATTACAGTCAGATCATTCTCCCCTATTTTACAATACAAATACAATGCATACAATACAAATTGAATCCAAGTGAACCCCATATAACACAATACACAATGCACCCTATAGACAGACATACAATACACATTACTTGTTAGTTAGGGCTCAATTTTATTAAGGCTCAATAAACCACCATAAGAGGGTCCATATATATCCATAGTAGGGTTTAATATGCTGATTATGCCCCATATTAAGCTACTGAGGAGTATTGATGCTTATTTAGCTCTAATATGGGGGCATGGGAAGTACTATTATTAACAAGGCCACTGACCACCATAAAATTGTTCCATATGGCCCCAGAACACACCCTGCTTCTGCCCACCCCTTGTTTCTCTCCAACTACCACCCCATGCTCCTGCTTCTCACAACCCCATTTCTATACAAAATCCTCACTTCCCTTCTTTTCCTCTTCCGTTCCTGTCGCTCTGTGTCATGCAGGCTCTGAAGGGACTGCTGTCTATATTTTAGGTGTCACACATAGGCTGGAGGTGCACATTCACACTTTAGCCAGAGACTGGCGCAAAAACATAACTTTCAAAATTGCGGTTCCAACATGGGCAGGGCTTAGCTGTAGAAAAAGTGGCGGTATACTATACCATGGCATACCGGCTCATTTTGAGCACTGGCCTGGTATCTATGGTATTGTTAGCATGGCACGCTGATGCCAGGCTCTTTTTTAAAGAGGTTTGTGGGTTTTTCTTCCAACTATCTTCTCATTTTCTTTTGCCCCTTTCTTTGTTCCCTCTTTCTTCCACCTTTCCTTTTAATCCCTGCTCTTCCATTCTCTGAAGTCAGCATCTCTACTAATTGTTTATATTGGATTCACATTATCGACTTGATGTTTATTACTCTTATTAACTATTAAGGTGATGCTTAAATGTTCTGTTTTTATTTTCCTCCTTTCCATCTCCCCTGGTCTTTTACGTTTTCTATATTGACCTCTTAAAACTAGACCAATTTTGGGCTCTATTTGCAGAGCAGACCAGTGGAGTATTTTTTATATAATATGAGTCATAATTTCTTGCTTCAAAGGTAATGGCCCTGATTTAATTTGGTTTCAAGATTGATAATATTGGACCTGATTCAGAGATTGAAAATAAGAGAGGAAAGTTACTCCTGGGTAAAACAATGTTGATTGCAGGGGAGTCATATTTCATCTGTTGCAAACAGTATCAGAGATGAGAGGTGGCATTTCCCAGCCCAAGTCTAAATAACAGTGTAATAGTAATGCTGGTCTGTGTGCAGTAAGATATATCCCTGCTTGCAAAAAATGCAAATAACTTGACTCCCCTTGAAATTAACATAGTTTTGCCCAGGAGTAACTCCCGTCTCTTATTTTCAAGCTCTGCAATTATAATCCGCTATTTACCTTACCTACAAAATACCATAACCTGGAGGTAAAGCACATGGCCCCAAACTACCACCCACCAGATGTATCCAAACTCCTTTGTGGGAATTACTGATGAAAAACAGTGTAGTCTGCGTTTGTGGATCAAGCAGTTTTATTGCACATTGGCAGAATAATCACCTGTGCTCATAGAAAGGACAACCTGTACATGCATGGAAAAGTGGTTGTAGCATATGTACCAAATAGCTAGCGTTTAAAAAATATTTAGGTAACTGCTTTTACTCCTAAGGGCTGTGCATATATAAATTGATGCAGCCGGCGTTATAAATCTATTTAGGTAAGGGCTTTGTAGTTTAATTGTGTAGAAACTGTAATTGATTCTTGTGGTATAGCATTTGAGGGGTTGAGTTCTTGTTTTTTTAAGTTTATGATACCTTGCAGTGGGAGGACGGTTTGGATTCTTGTTAGTAATCAGTATCTACACGTCTGTATTACTATAGATTAGGCTAGGGAAGGCTGCCAGGCCTTATAGCTGCCTCAGTGAATACATTAAAAGTGACAGTAAAATTCGGAGTTATACCGGAGTTAAATAGGAGAAAAACATCAGAACATCCATCACAACATCTCAGGACTACATTCACAACAACAGTAATTAAAGTATCTTACTCTCCACCTGAAACAGCTACCTTTCAAGAACAAACCTTCAGTATATCCTTGTATGAATATTGCAATATGCAACCAGTCTATTACTGCTTCTACTGACTACATTAGACTTGTAATAACCTTGAAATGCTTAATTACAAATCAAAATGATTTAATTTTTACATTCATGCTTTTTATTATTGGCATTACATGTGTTTCATTTCTTCTGATTCCCTCTGCAGCTGCTCTTGCCTGTATGACTAATACTTGCCTTCTTCCTACCCCAATGACCACCTTCTCTCACCCCATCCTTCCTACTCACCCCCTACCCTCTCCCACTGTTCCATCCGTCTCCCCTTCAATTTCCATCCCCATCACCACCCCCCATCCACGTCCCAACCCCCTCCCTCGTGCCTCCTTCTGCAACCCCTCCAATCTGATCCATAACACCTCTCTACCTTCTCACCCGTTCTCCAGCTATCTGTGGAATGCCAGATCCATCTGCAACAAGCTACCTGCCATCCATGACCTCTCCATCTTCAATTCTTGCAACCTTCTCGCCATTACTGACACCTGGCCCCCCAGTTCTGACACTGCTTCCCCTGCTGCCCTCTTCTATGGTGGCCTCTCCTTCTCCTACACCCCTAGGCCCGATGAACGCCCTGATGGTGGTGTGGGCATCCCCCTCTCCCCTTCCTGCACCTTCAGCATCATATTCCTGGAGCCCTTTCTCTCCTTCTCCTCCTTTATGGTACACTGCATCCACCTCTCCCTCCCCGTCACTTAAACATATTCTTTCCCGACAGAAACTCAACTGTCTTGATGTTGCGGCTTTCACCTCTTCCCTTGATTCCCTTCTCGCACCATTTCAACCATGTCCTGCCCTATCCTAGCCACCTCTCTATACAACAACGCCCTTTGACCCTGCCTGCCCTCTCCTTCTCTGTCTTCGCCAGCCGCAGCAACCCCCAACCGCCCAGGTTGGAAGAGACCAGGATGCTGAAGAGTATTTGAGCTGTCTTACTAAGTTCCATATAATGGGCCGGATCCAGAACTACGTCCGTCTTCCATAGACGGACGTAATTCAATGAACAATAGCTACTGCGCATGCGTAGTAGCTATTGTACGTAATCTGCGTATCGTTTCGATACGTAGATTGCGTATATGCGGTCTAAACAAAACACATTTATTTTTCTCTTCCTTTTAATTCTTGAAAGTGTTCTCTATGTTCAAAGGAGGTTAAATGTTTTAAAGGCTTACAGCTTTATTTACTAAAGATCAAGATTTAAAACATGTTTTTTTATAGAAAAATAATGTACTAGGTTGTGCCTTTATTTAGTTATTAGTTATTTCCTGTCATCTTAAATTACCCAGCACTACTATTCAATACACTAATATCTAACTTAAATGAGATTTTCTTTTAACATTCTCACTCATCTGTTTGTATGCGCATCTCATTACTACCTCCTTACCTCGGCACTCTCTATTTCCCTTTTACCCACCACTAGAGGGCCGTGCAAACTCAGCTTAAGCACATATTTTACTTTAACAGTGTGATTAATCTTAAAGAGTCCAGCAATTGGTTTAATTCCCAATAAACTGACCACTATTAATAAATGACATTTCTTTATTAATGTACTACTGTAAGATAGCTTCTGAATCCAAACATTTCCTACAGACTAAATTCTAAATAGCTGTGCTACTCACCATTAGCCCTTGCTTTAAATGCATATGGAGGAACACAAGGAAGCACACCGGAACTGGCCAAGATGTTGAAAATAGAAGTCTGCACAGTAGTCAAGATGAGAAGTATCTGGAGAGAAAGAATATAAATTACAGTATTGCGGCTTTTCATGCTGTAGTAAGTGACTTAGTTCAGAATGTGATGGCATCACTCCGATGATAAAAGTGGCTTTAGCTTGTGTCAGATCACATCACATTAATCAGTGTTGATGTCCTGTTTGTCTTGATATCCATTTTGAAGGTGGCAGCTAAAAACCAACCTAAACCATGAGCTCCTCGCTCGTGGATGTTTTTATGTTTGGTAAATCAGTAAGACATTTGGGTTAGTATAGGAAGATATCAAATTTTTACCTGAAAAATTGCAAATTTTGTTCCTATGTTCATCTCTGCTAAGTGAACTTTGGCTTCACGGAATAGAATTCCAATGGGCCACAGGGCAATGACTGTACAGAACCCAAGAGCCACATTCATCCAAAGGGCTACACTTTGGCCTGAGAGCTGAAATACAGAGAATAAAACAGCAGCTATAAAAAGTCTTGTCATACACAGTTCATGTGGCCAGAGGTGTCGGAACGAAGGAGGGCGGGGGGAGCACGGTGCCCCCCGCCCCCCAAAAAA
>WWET01001599.1:94137-108220 GCA_011038615.1 Limnodynastes dumerilii
TGACGGGGAGCCATTTTAATTATAGTTTTAAGTTACAGGGCGTCTGACAAAGAAATCTGGCACCCTGCGCTTCTATAATTACCTATAAAAGCACTGGGCGCAATATTTCTTACATCAGCTGTGCGGCGGGGGAAGGGCGTCTGTCAGTGACCAGACTGCAGCGCTCATACAGGACGTTCCTGTAGGAGCTGCAGCAGTAGTTACATAGAATATTGCTCACAGCTACAGCAGCTCATACAGGAACTTCCTGTATGAGCGCTGCCTACAGAAAGAGCACTGCGGAGGAGGAAGGCAAGGTAAGTAAAAAGGGGAGAGGCTGGAAGCACATTATGGTAAATACTGGAGGTCGGCTGGAGGCATATAATGGTAGATACTGAGGGGGGGCTGGAGGCACATAATGGGGAATACTGGGGGTCGGCTGGAGGCACATTATGGTGAATACTGAAGGGTGGCTGGAGGCACATTGTGGTGAATACTGGGTGTCGGCTGGAGGCACATAATGGGGAATACTGGAAGTCAGTTGGAGGCACATTATGGTGAATACTGAAGAGGGCTGGAGACACATTATGGTGAATACTGGGGGATGGCTGGAGGCACATGATGAGAAATACTGAGGGGGGGCTGCAGGCACAAGATGGGGAATACTGAGGGGGGCTGAAGACACATAATGGTGGGGCTGGTAAGATATGATGGGGATTCATCCTGGGGGGGCTGTAGATACATGGGAGCACTGGGAGGGAGGCTGGACCACGCCCACAATGAGTTATCCACACCCCTTTGGCGCGTGCCGCTGCTTCGCAGCAGCACAAATACAGTTACTATACGCCAAGTAAGGGAAAGGGGGTGGCGCCAGTGGGAGGACTAAATTCTCGCCCCCTACCCCCCAAAAAAAAGTTGTGACACCCCTGCATGTGGCCATTTTGTGGGATGAATCAATATTCAGCATATATTTACTGGGAACAAATAACATTAAAGAAACAAGAAGCACTTTCTCACATCTAAATCATTCCACTACTTCTTATAGATATAGTAGGATTTAATATTATTTCTGTCTACAAAATGGCTTCCCTCGCTGAGCAGGTTTCTTCTCTTTGCAAACAAAATTAATAAAAATCATTTTAAGTAGTGCTCTATAATAAATTACTATAATAAAGAAAATATCAGTTATTAGAGCAAATTATATCGTTTTAGACTTTTTTATACACGAGTTTACAGTCTGTGGTGAAATAATTGTAATTGTCTAGAACATTTCTGCAAGTTAATAAACATTTTTTTACAGAGTTAATCCAAGCAACTCTTTGTTACTTTATTCTCTTATTAATGAAATAATATTACAACACACACAGTAGTCACAGTGGAGCTTAGAGATTTAATAACACAAAAAAAAATCTTACATCCTCTGTATTATAAATTCCATCAGACCAGAGAATCAAGCCAATGATATTAAAGACTGGTTTCAGAAATGCCAGCTGGAAAACACCCAGGATGAAAAGGTTCACCTTCTTTCTGCAAAGTAAGCATTCCAAATGAGTAAACTAACATCATGCAAACATTTATATATTCAGTGAACACAGTTAAAGATGTGAGAGAGTGAAATCCTGCTCTAAGCACACTATTGACACTAGAATATGACAAGTTCTTAATACTGTTCAGGGTTCTATGAACCTAAAACTATTAGTCAAGAATGATGTTCTTCGAATAGGCAGAATGGAAAAGTGTTAAAAACTGCTTTATATAAGCACACAGACAAACTTCTTCCTGCAATCATTATGAGGTGCACTGTTAATAATATAGGACCATATTCACACTTAACAATGATTTAGGTTCTTAATTATACGCAAAGTGTAGCAAGGTGACTTCCCTGACACACCCCTGGTTTTCAACTTCTAAACCGACTTACGAATGCTATAGGGCTACCTTATCTTTAGCTTTGTAGTTGTGTGCGTAGGGCAGCTAACCTCGCCCAGATTTCCTCATTTTAATGGTTCCCTCCACCCAATCTTATCATTCATTCTTAAGTCATTAGGAACCTTGAGGAAATAGGTTTGTGTCGTTCCATTCTTAAGTCCTATTTAAATTGTGTATATGAAGGTACTACGCATGTGCAGTATATCTCTTCCTAAATATGCACACCTAAAAAGCAGCATTTTCTTAACTTTGAATCAGGTCCTTAATGTGGAGACAATGGAAACTTGAAATATAGTTAGAATGTTTTATACATTGTGCGCAAAATTACGCAATAAACGTAATGTCTAAACATTTATAGCAGCACATTGCAGACCTGTTTGTGTTTCAATGGTTTATTTAGATTTGAGATAAGTTGCATTTGTAAACAAAATATTAACTTGTGCATTTGCATTGGTTGATTTTGTGTCTCAGGAGAACAGAAACATTATAAATTACAGCCCCATTTATTTTTTTTATCTCTGTGTGTGAACTATGCCATTCTGGTGAAGAGTAAAGCAAAAATACTGTCAAGATAGGCTTATGTAAAATCAGATTCAATGTAATTTAGGATTAAAGTGATATCAAACTCAATCAGGCTTGTATGCACGAAACTAAGATTTTGAAACCTAAGGGAGAAGGTCTGTTTGTTATTCCAGTAGAAAACTGTCATTGCTGTAATGTTGAATTTAGGATAAGATCTTGTGAATTTAGCACAGGGACAAACAATGAGAGTTGTTTGCTAACCACCACAATGTTGAATTTAGAATATATTTATTATTTATGTACCAAAAGCCAAAAGAAAATATAGGCTAAAAAGTATAGAAAGCAAATAACAGGAATGTCAATAAATAGTCACAGTAGATACAATTTTCCAATATCTTAATAGCCCGAAATATGAGAATATTAAAGTCCTGGATTGTACAAAATAATAACAGCTAAAGACAAAAAAGGTGGTGAGGGGGAAAGAAAAAAGGGTGGGTAAAGGAAGAAATAACCAGGTTGTAACCACAAGGGAAATCCGGCACTGAGCATATATCTACAACTATGTCCAGTATCTGTTGTTAATATTGAAATAAGGCAGTAGTATTTTGGAGCGAGTATACAGTATTTAATTAAGGGTCAGAGACTTGGGTATTCTACTGTTCTATATATAAGAGTAGTATCCTGCACAGGCTGGGAAACAGTAAAGCTCTGCTATCGTAAATAGTCATTTTAAATCGATTAGTATACTGGCAGGGGTGCTGCTGTGATCAGTTAATCATATATCAGCAAAAAAGAGTAAAGAAAAGATCACTTAAGCGCACTCCACAGGTTTAATACTGTTCCCAAATCAATATATTAAAATAGTAAATTTTAGAAACTGACTGCGAAATATAAAATGGTTATAGTGTGAGAAAATCAGAAAAAGAAATGTGACTAAAAGTAACTGGCTCCAGTTCCCTTATATCAATGCCTATTCATTCATGTGCAGTGCTAAATTCCAAATTTGTAAGAGAAGAAAATGATCTGCTAGGAGGATATTCACATAATAATGGCCCAGATCCAGAACAACGCGTGGCAGAGACGTAAAATCGCTATTTTGTAGATACTGCGTATGCGCACCAAAGAAAATACGCTCTGTAACGTAGCGTAAATATGAGCGTATGGGCCATTCACGTATTTGTCGCATAAATCCTTACGTGTGGGCGTGCCAATTTTACGTGAGACAAAAATATACATCTGAAATACGCTATGTAGGTGGGGGTTTGTATTTAAAGTGTACAGTATGGGCGTGCTTAGCTGCGTAAATACGTGTTGCACATCCGTATGTGTGTGGATGACATCGATTACGTGGGCAAAAGTTAAGGCAGGGTTTAGAAAGCGGAACTTGGACAAAATACGTACATTCAAGGGGTGTGCCAAGGGGAGTGTATAGAAGGTACGCACGCGTAAATACGCTACGCTAGTAAACAGATTGCAAGCAGAGTTCTGGATCTACCCCAATATCCATAGATATGAATAAACAGCGAGGCTAACTGTATGTGAATGAATTCTAAGGTTTCACTGCTGCCCAACAATGTTGCAATATATTGGCCACAATTGAGGTAAAAGAGATGTCTCAAAGAAAATAAATAAATAATGGAGTTCACCAGATATTATTATTGTATACTATAACCATTTTATATTTCGCAGTCAGTTTCTAAAATTTTAAATTAATTAATAAAATTACTATTTTAATATATTGATTTGGGAACAGTATTAATCTTGTAGAGTGTGCTTAAGTGAACTTTTCTCTACTCTTTTTTGCGGATATATTCTACTGTTCTGCTGTACATGATTTAGAAACAGGTAACCCTACTACGCTACTAAGTAATTATTATTTCGAGGTTTCCTATGTGGAGATCAGAGATATTGGTACTGAAGTGGAAGCTTGAGTGGAGTCCAAGAACTGGAGCTAAAGGAACCAGGTGGCAATATAATCAGAATATTTGGCAGTTGATGACAGAATTAATTGATACATAGAGCAGTAAGTTTCCATTTGTTTACATAACTCCAAAATTGTTATATTGTTGATATTGGATGTTTTCCAGTGGACAGGAAGTACTGCCCTAGCGGCATTACTAAGGTGGATTAAGAGGGAGTGTTTAAGAGAGGCTGTGGAGCCTGAAGGGAGAGAGAGAGAATCCAAAACTTTGGATCTAAAGGTATATTTGTGTCAATCGTCTTTTTTTTTTGGTAATTTTCCCAGAATGGGGCGAGTCAAGAGCAGTTCCACCAGAGGTGGGCCATGGAACCTATTGCTAGGTAACATCACCAGCATGACTAAGGGACATAAGGTAGAAAGAAATGGAGCACTTGGGTTGTCCTATTCCACCTGGTCAAAATATTAAGCCAAATCTCATTTCGAGACCAAGCATGGGAACTTGGAAGATACAAGACCATTCTTCCTCTGTCAGGGGATGCAATGTTGAAGAACAGGGATGGGCAATAAACAATTCTTGACATCACACATGATGTTGAATCTGGACACATGCTTATGCAGGCCATAAACTACAATAATTACACTGGTCAACAAAATCTTTATTCTTTCCTGTCACTAGAGTACATATGAGTGAATTGTATGGTGTTTTATGTGGTTAACAATTACTCTTTCATGTAATGATTTTGAGTGACTCAGAATACTAGGTCTCCACTTGCCCTGATATTGTTTTTCCATTATGAAAATGTCCTGGTGGAAGTGTTCTCTATGTTCATTGCTGAAATGCTCCAAGATTGGCTGGAAAGAAGTCCAGAGGCCAGATTTACTTAGCTGCAGGAAAGAAAAAAGTGGAGATGTTGCCCATAGCAACCAATCAGATTTTAGCTGACATTTTCTAGTATGTAATAGAAAAGTGTGTACTAGAATTTGATTGGTTGCTAGGGGCAACATCTCCACTTCTGCATTCCCGCAGCTTAGTAAATCTGGCCCCAGGTGTGAGTCCAAAAAGTGGACGTTCAGAGACATGTTGAACCTCATGGTCTTGTAAGATTTTAAGAGATTGTCCACCAGCTTTTTGTAGTTGTCTGCATTATGGTTTCCTAAGATGTTCTGGCAAATGACAACCTCACACTCTTGAATTTCTGACTTAAGTATGCAAAGGCAAGCCCACTCTGATCCAGTGCTTTAATGGAGCTCTAGGCAAGACCCAGTTTTATATGGAGAGAAGGCAGATAGACTCTCTTTGGATCAACAAGTGGGACATAGGAAAGTCTGAGAAAATATGTAAAAGAATTAAGAAGTTAATCTGCTAATAAAAGGACCATATCCAGCGTGGAGGCAGGGATGTAAGTTAACAAAAGAATTAAGGACAGGGTAATGAGGACAGAATAGGAATGGTCAATAGTACCTGACCTAATTCCATTGTGGTGATACACAAGAAATTAGAGTTCAGAACTGCTGACTGCTGACAAAATACAATGACATTTGTAAGGTCTGAAAATATTAAGACCTGCAACTACTTGTGTAGTTCTTGAAATCATATCTACATTTATATGCATTGACTGTTAATAAATTATTTGGCCTTACACCTTTTTTCCTTAGGGTACTTCTGCATTTAAGCTTCATAAAGTAAGTATAACTGAATTCAATCATATGTTGATTCTGTACAAACAAAAGAGCTTGAACTGTTATCGTGTTAATGTGTATGCCCTTGAAATGTTGTGTAAATTCAACATATACAGTATGAGCAATGCAGGCCTCACTAAAAGTACAAGAGCATCTCCTCTCATAATTGGACTCCTGGATGTGAGAGTCAATAAGAACAACTGGGAGACTGTGGCCCTCTGCTTGACAAAGATGTCTGTAAAAGCAGGATAATCTGTACTTGTTATTTGCATTTTATGTTTATATAAGAATTTTCATTAAGTACTAAATGATCCCGTTTGTACAATGTAGTTTATAGATCCATCTTGGATTGTCTCTCACATATATGCCTCATTCTAAGAGATTATTGGATTGTAATGCATGTTCCTGTGGTGTGCTTTGTTTAATAAATAAAATGTATAAAAAAAAAAAAAGTACAAGAGCAGACCTAAACTGCACCAGTTGTAAGGTGGTGGAAAGATCACTCATCTGCATACTAAGGGATGGCTATGGGCTCTCTGCATAGTAAGGAATGACCATGGGCCTGATCCAGAGCAACGACCGCAAGCGAGCGTACGACGAGCGTATGCGAAAATTCGGGGAAAAATTCGCAACGCGCATGCCCAGTATGACAGCTTCCGGTCGCCCGAGCGTCATGAGCGAATAGCGGGCGTATTGTGAGCGTATTTTTCGCTCGCGGGGCGTGCGTTCTTTACGATGGTCGGCTGGGCGCCCGTTTTACTACAGGGAGGCGGGGATAGCCATTTAAATTGTACAGTATGGGCGTGCTAAGCCCGTACGCTCAGCGTATTTTCTGCGAATTTTCGTACGGGCGACGGTCGTACCCAGTGTAGGGTATAGGCGTCGTATGCAGGTACTTTACTATGGGAGTGTTAGGGGCGTGTATGGTTTTTCGCACGGTCGAACGTACGCATTCGCCCGTCGTGCGAATTTTCGTAGCGCTGGATCAGGCCCCATGTCCCATGAATTCATGTTTTTCTTTGTAAATCTAAATAAAGAGGTACTACTTGCATCGAGTATGGGTCCCCATTGCAAACGGCCCTATCTTGATGGCGCAGTTAGCTCCCAGCCATGCCTCAAAGAGGCATAGCAATCGAACCCTGGAGCACCAAACACGGTGCTCCGAAAGGTAAGTAATTATGCTATCCCCAACCCACTCCCTAACCCTAAAGCAACTTTCGGCTGTCCCTACTTTGTAATGCAGCCATCGGTGCAGGGACTCACAACAACTTGTACCCATTATGTATTTGAATATTTTCACTGCACCTAAAGCTACAGATGATTTACCAGTGGATCTACCACTGGCTGCTGCTAAAGCAGCCATTTTATTCATTTATCTTAATATATGTATGTTTGGGAACAGGAAAGTATACAGTGTTGCAGTACTTGTCATAAATAGACCCCAATTTTTAAAATCCTAATTTTTTTTATTTTTCTAAAGTTTTCTTCAGTTATTTGGAGATATAAGTTATAGCAATAGTGCAGTAATATGTTAATGACACCATTTCACACTACTGCTGCAGATACTGGATGTTGGCAAGTCTTACTTGGTCAGTTTGATGCGAGGTAGACATGGACAGCAGCAACAGCAAGGCCCAGTGTTGATGTGTACATCTGTGGTCTCCAGTTTCTTTACAAGTGCATCTTTCCCCCCAAAACCTTCAATGATTACCATCAAGATGAGGTAGAAACACACTGCAAAATACCTTAGAAACAAAGAGGGGAAGAGGCTGATTGACAAGAATTTATTCATCATTTTATTTTTTATTACTCTAAGGCATGAATTCATAAAAATATTGGACCAAATCCTCAGAGCCGATTCTTTAGAAATTGCATTTACAGACGCGTGGGGAGCTGCAATCGCAGGGTCACAAAATCCATGAATCTGTGTGATCGCTGCTATCCACTCCCCTAGAACAACAAACTTCCATGAGCCAAGTCCTTTCTTAAGTTTACCATAACTTTTCCAGCTATTGGGAAAACTAAGGGATGGCCATGGGTCAATAAATTAAAATATAATTAATATCTATTTATAGCATAGAAAGAGTGAAGGCTTAGTTAAGCCTGAGGTATATTAAACTCCCTGTTTGGGAGCAGGCATGACCTCCAACTCACCCTGGTTACAGTGCAGAGGGGGGAGGAGTCTGTTGCTAGCTGTCATCAGGGGTACTTAAGATCCTGCAGCCTGGAGGAGGGTCTCCTTTTCATCTTCATTTGCCCACCCTCATTAAGTTGTGTTCAGGTCGTTATGTTGGCAGTAAGCAATAGCAAGTTGTTGTATTTGTCATTTGTTATCATGGCGGCGCCCGGTTATTGACTGTTTTGAGGAGGGCCTCGTGAGCGGTGGCTGGGTTTTGCTTGGTATAGGCAGGTTTGGCCGTTTTCCGGTTATTGCACTAGGGTGGAGCGCTTGGACGAGTGGTGAAGCTGAATACCGTGTCATCTTGTTTATGTACTTGCTGTTTTGCTTATGTCGCACCCATCAAAATGTAAAAGTAATTATTAATTTGGTTCAAAAATTCCCCCCTTCTTAATTCACTAATAAATATTCCAAATACTTTTATTTAATCCCTTAAAAAGTTGTCAGTGTCATTTATTGTGTTGTGTTTTTCTTGAGGTGACTTGGGGTTCATTGTCTGCTCCTCAAACATGGGAAGTTTAGTCCCTCTGAACCCGTATTTGGCACAGTAATTCAGTGGGACCTAATGATATAATTAAGTGACATTGTTTGTATTCGCATGAACATCGCTCAGTAATGAAAACGGTTGCTTTTACCACGTACATAAACACAGCCTCAAGCAAGAGTCACATAGAACCATCACTCACACTCCGCACATATTATAAGACCATGTATCAAATTAAGTTAATTGAAATGCTCCATCAAGAAAATGCAATTGTACTAATATTATTGTGAATAATCCAGATGATTCATTTCAGATGGCAGAAGATATGTCAGCCTTTGAGTTATACGCAGACACAAAGCAACCGGCTGAAATGCCTTTGATATATTATGCGCCAGACACTGCAATAATTCCTGTCCTACTCTTAAAGCCAGACCAGTGCAGATATGATCAATTAACTCTGGTTGTGTCTGTCCATTCTGCTCTTATCTCATATTTTCTGTGGTTTTTTAATAAACCAATAACTTTACCCTTGGAAAAGGACGTCACTGACCAAAAGATTGCTTCCGCTTCATTAATTCTTTGGAAAGAATTCATCTTATTGCAATGAATGAAATCGATTCTGGAATTCTAATATTTACCCCCAAAAAAACACTGCTTATACTATAAAAAAAAATGAGATTTCAGATAATGAATAAATTGGTCAGGAAATATAGTTTATTTACGTACATTCGGAGAGATAAAGCTTATTAAACTGTGATTTCAGCATTTTTCAATATTTAATGATTGTCTAGAGACACTTGTGACCTTTGACTGTGTGATATTTATAGTCTGGAGAGGTGCATGGAAACAGGAGTGGTGATCAGCTTAGAGGAGAATTGATCTATTACACTTAGATATATGGGATCAAACATTACTGCATAGGACTTGCAATTTATGATTAAAATAAGAGTGTGCAATATGCAATTTTAGTCATATCTGATCCCTGATAGTGTTATAAAGCCTGTCCAGCTCTCATAGGGTACAAAGATGTTTCATCATCATCATCATTAGTATTAACAGGCTTTGGAATTGCTTCATTTGGAGTTATAACACTGCTTTACACTAGCCACGTTCTAGGTGTCCAGGGGCTTTTCAAATCTTAATGAAAAATGCTGTGAGTGTGGCCAGCACATCAATATTTCATGGTTATACTTGGTTTCAAATGGATTTCCTTATTTCTGTGTAAACCCTATATATTTAGTGTTATATTTAAAAAATACAATTTGCTAAAATTGCAAAATCTATATTCACAGCTTAATATTAATTATTAAGTGATTCTCCTAATGTGTACAGGGTGAGCATAAAAAACCTATCCTTGGAGATTATTGCCACCAGAGCATTGAGAAAGGGCTGTCCACGTACCTCATTACTGGCTTCCTGACCAGTCGCTCGATTGGTTGCTTTATAGGATCTGTCATGTGCCAGCAGCCGGGTTCATTCTCTGGCCATCCAAAACGGATTATTTCATTTTCTTGGTACTTTACACTGGTATGGGGTTTAGTCAAGTGTAAAACTTTTGTTGATTAAATGTTTTTAAAGTTTTTTTTTCCAGTTTTTTTTTATGCTTGTATATTATTTAACTCTCTTTTTATCCCTGTACTTTTGCTGCTACATATTATCTTGGATTTACATGAATGTTTAAAGGACCTTTGACCTGATCCATAAGGTACATAAAAAAACAGAATCTGAGTAGCGCTAGACCAAATATCAGTGTAGACTAATAAAAAATTCAACAATTTATTACAACAATATTAGCATAGTTTAACATAAATAAATCAATATTGATCACTAATAATTCCACAATAATGAATCTCCTGTCAGGTATCAATATAAAATAAAATATAGATGTTCCAGGTTGTGTCTCACTTAGTTCATGTAAAAAAATCCACTTGAGTCAGACCTAAGTCTGGAAGATGATTAGAATGCCTTGGAATAAATAACAGACCAGCTGTGTAATATCGAGGCGTATGATGATTGACTTAGGTAGAGTATTGCCTTATAGTAAAGTTCATCAGATGTATAATCAGGCAGTTAGTCAAAAAATAGAAAGTAATAAATTTAAGGAGCCATCTGTGGGTGTATTGCACCCGCTCACCTGACTTGCAGATACAATGAGGAGTGTGTAAGTCCGTCTCTGGTCCGATAATTGCATCCAGCAGTATGGACCTGGAATGTATAAACAGTAGCAAGCCTCTGTGGGGTGGGGGTTAGTTCTCCCAATATTCCCTCTGATTTAATGTAGGCATCACACAGATCTGTAGAAGTGAGTCCCAGACTTCAAATATAGGTTAGACCGCCTCGCGGTCCGTGTAGACAAATATAGATAGCGGAAAAGTTCAAACAAGGCAACTCTGCAGTGAACAATGTGGACACCGTCCTGACAACACCAAGGTAAAAGTGGATAAAATAACAGCGATCAGGATTGATAAGCCAGCTCCTTGACGCGTTTCATCGGAATTTCGGTTTCTTCAGAAGGAAGAAAGGTAAGAGGAGGAGGAACACCCTCTTATACCCTACGTTAAATATATCCAGCTGGTCATTAAAAGTCTACACAGGATTAATATAAAAAAGCACAAGCAGTATCGTTCTAAATAAAAAATTAAATACTAAGCATGAAAACAAACAAAATAAACATAAAACATTTGAAATATAGAAAACCCAAAATTTGCAGCATTATGAATATTGTCACAATCAATAAAAAATGATATTAAAAATAATGAATAAACAAATGGAAAGTGAAACTAACAAATTACCCCAATATTAACAGTGATTAATCATAATGGGGTAGATCCAGAACTACGTGTGCCGTACGTTTATTCACGGTGCGTACTTTCGTGCACGTAAGTTTGCTACATTCCCCTCGGCACACCCCTTGCACGGACGTATTTTGTCAAGATACGCTTCCCAAACCCTACCTTAACTTTTTCACACGTAACCGCTGTCATACGCACACGTACGTATGGGCTGAGCGAATTTACGCAGCTAAGCACGCCCATACTGTAAACTTTAAATACCTCCCCCCGCCTACTTCACGTATTTCAGACGTATTTTCGAGTAACGTAAAATTGGCACGGCCACACCTAAGTATTTACGTGACACATACATGAATGGCCCATACGTTCAAAATTACGCTACGTGAATGTGCGTATTTTCTATGGTGCGCATGCACAGTGCGTTCTAAACAGCGATTTTACGTCTCTGCCATGCGTAAATTCGCTTCGAAGCGTTGTTCTGGATCAGGCCCAATGAATTGATGAAATCAAATTAAAAACATTTTTATGATAAAAATTGGAAAAATCAATAAAGGAAAAAATACATATATAAATAAGTAAATAAATAAATAACAAAAAATAATAAATAGTGAATGGTAAATAAATCGTGAATGCACAAATAAATACATCAAAGTATCCATCAAACTACAGGTTGCAGTGGATGAGCTTAATTTTAAACTAAATTATCCAGGTCCATACTGCTGGATGCAATTATCGGACCAGAGACGGACTTACACACTCCTCATTGTATCTGAAAGTCAGGTGAGCGGGTGCAATACACCCACAGATGGCTCCTTAAATTTATTACTTTCTATTTTTTGACTAACTGCCTGATTATACATCTGATGAACTTTACTATAAGGCAATACTCTACCTAAGTCAATCATCATACGCCTCGATATTACACAGCTGGTCTGTTATTTATTCCAAGGCATGTGTGATATATATGTATAGTACTTGTACCGTACAACCTGACCAACCTGACTGATCCATTGTGTGATATATAGTACTTGTCCCATAAAACCTAACTGATCCAGTGTGTGATATATTTTATTGTATATTGATACCTGATAGGAGTTTAATTATTGTGGAATTATTAGTGATCAATATTGATTTATTTATGTTAAACTATGCTAATATTGTTGTAATAAATTGTTCAATTTTTAATTAGTCTACACTGATATTTGGTCTAGCGCTACTCAGATTCTGTTTTTCTAGTTTTTCGGATCAGAATGGGCAGTAGCTGATCCTGAGTTTCAGCGCTCTGACAATATTATTATATCTTTGCACCTGAGGGTAACCCTGTCACGTTTATTTTCTTATCCATAAGGTACATATATGGAGGTCTGTAAATCCACACAAGAGGGAAGTGAACTCCTGCGTCACTCCCCTCTCTCATGCAGAGTTTGCTGCAACGCTCCCCTCTTTAATGCAGTAATTGCTACGTTGCTCCCCTCTCTCATGCAGTTTTCTACGTCGCTCCCCTCTCTCGTGCAGAGTTTGCTACGTCGCTTACCTCTCTCGTGCAGAGTTTGCTACGTCGTTCCCCTCTCTCGTGCAGAGTTGGCTACGTCGCTCCCCTCTCTTGTGAAGAGTTTGCTACGTCGCTCCCCTCTCTTGTGAAGAATTTGCTACGCCGCTCCCCCCTCTCATGCAGAGTTTGCTATGTCGCTCCCCTGTCTCGTACAGAGTTTGCTACGTCGCTCCCCTCTCTCATGCAGGGTTTGCTACGTCGCTCCCCTCTCATGCAGAGTTTGCTGCGTCGCTCCCCTCTCCCATGCAGAGTTTGCTGCGTCGCTCTCCTCTTTCATGTAGTGTTTACTGCGTTGCTCCCCTCTCTCATGCAGAGTTTGCTACGTCGCTCCTATGTCTCGTGCAGAGTTTGCTACGTCGCTCCCCTCTCTCATGCAGAGTTTGCTACGCTGCTCCCCTCTCTCGTGCAGAGTTCGCTACGTTGTTCCCCTCTCTCGTGCAGAGTTCGCTACGTCGCTCCCCTCTCTCGTGCAGCGTTTGCTACGACGCTCCCCTCTTTCCTGCAGTAATTGCTACGTCGCTCCCCTCTCTCATGCAGTTTGCTACGTCGCTCCCCTCGCTCGTGCAGAGTTTGCTGCGTCACTCCCCTCTCTCATGCAGAGTTTGCTGCGTCGCTCTCCTCTTTCATGTAGTGTTTACTGCGTTGCTCCCCTCTCTCATGCAGAGTTTGCTACGTCGCTCCTATGTCTCGTGCAGAGTTTGCTACGTCGCTCCCCTCTCTCATGCAGAGTTTTACGTCGCTCCCCTCGCTCGTGCAGAGTTTGCTGCGTCGCTCCCCTCTCTCATGCAGAGTTTGCTACGCTGCTCCCCTCTCTCGTGCAGAGTTCGCTACGTTGCTCCCCTCTCTCGTGCAGAGTTCGCTACGTCGCTCCCCTCTCTGGTGCAGCGTTTGCTACGTCGCTCCCCTCTTTCCTGCAGTAATTGCTACGTCACTCCCCTCTCTCATGCAGTTTGCTACGTCGCTCCCCTCGCTCGTGCAGAGTTTGCTACGTCGCTCCCCTCTCTCGTGCAGAGTTTGCTGCGTCGCTCCCCTCTCTCATGTAGTG
>WWET01001599.1:129726-167810 GCA_011038615.1 Limnodynastes dumerilii
AGCAGTTGTCCTTACATGAACCACATTTGGTAAGTAATAGCGACTGCATACCGGGACCACCCCACAAGACATTTTGGAGATACTCTGACCTGGTCGTCTAGGCAACATATCGCCCTTGTCAGAGCCTTAGGCTTGCCAATTGTTAATGCTTCCAACACATCAACTTCAAGAACTGACTGTGCACTTGCTGCCTTATATATCCCAACCCTTCATAAGTGTCCTTGTATCATCAGTGTTCACTTCACCTGTCAGTGGTTTTAATGGCTGATTGGTGCAACTCATTTTACAAGACAGCAGATTCCAGACTTGATGCACAGTTAAGAACGGTTAAACTGTGCAGCATCCTTATTTACACAATCTACGTATGATTTAGGGAACAGTGATCCATTAGGAGTGATTCTTAACCCGGCTCTTAATGAGATAAATAAGAAGGAGCGTGCCTGGCCAAGTTAAGAAAAGTGGTGGGGGGTCCCTGGCACGATGACTGTCTTTCAGACAGCCGAAAGTTATTTTCGTCAGTCTCTATTTCGAATAGGTAGCTTTTTTCTATTTTATTTTTAGAATGGGTGAGTGTGCCGATTGGCATACTCACCCATAAATTTTCGGGAGCACCGCCCTGTAGTATACACCCCGGGAAAGGTAAGTAACATCTACTGGAACTTTTAGGGTTAAGCAGAGGGTTAGGATTAGGCTCTGGGGAAGGGAGGGTTAGGCCCATGGAAAGGGAGGATTAGGGTCAGGCTGTGGGGAAAAAAGACTTACGGTTAGGCTACGGGGAAGGGAGAGTTAGGGTTAGGGTCATAGAAGGGGTAGGTTAGAGTAAGGATTAGGGAAAGGGTTGGTGATAGATTTTTTTGCTTACCTTTTGGAGCACAATGTTTAGTTTTTCAATCGATTGCTTTGCCTCTTCGAGTTCAGAACTGGCTGGGAGAGAACGGCCCTTTCGCAATAGAGCCGTTCTCAGCGGGGACCCACACCGTAAGAAAAGCGGGTAGTGGCAGGCATTTAAATGGGACAGACAGGGCGCAGTTTGCGAAGTATGTGCGTATTTTTGTTACTTAAGAAGAGACATCCGCACGAAAAGATAAGCCTGCCTATGGCCTTCTTAAGTTAGTTAAGAACAACAAAAACATTGGCGTGTCAAGGGAGTTGCCGTCAAACTTATGTGCGTATAATTGTAAATCCGTTCCTTCTGATCTCCTTCTTAACTGTAAATCAGGTTCTCCACGTCCGAGGCAGAAAACTATACCATTTATTGTACTTCATGGTTTATTAAAATCCATCATAACACAACACTACTTGGACCTTTAACTTAAGTATTGCATTGCCTTGAGAAAAACGAGTTAGCAATCCAGTCTTCTTAACCAGCACAACATTCCCATCGATATTCAGACTCAGGAAGTAGTAAAGAGCGTGATATTCAATCTGGAATTAGGAAATACAAACTGTGCTCAAGTGTCCAAAAATATGAGGAGAAGAGTATAACATAATCCACAGTAACCTGGTCCTTAGCGTTCCATCAGAGGCGCAACGCTCCGCATTCCAAACAGGGAATTTAAACTCTCAGTGGTCACTCAAGAAGATGCTTCGGCTTCACAGGCGTAACCATTTACTGTCTGAACCATTTTAAAATTGTAATAAATAAGTTGTATTAACTGTAACGAGCAAATGTATCAATTTAACTTCCATAAAAAAAAGCAAAAAATAATTAATATTTCACTGACAGACACATTGTAGACACCATTGTATTTTGGTTTCTTTTTTTTATATAACAAATCACTGTTTATTTACATTATTAGTAGTACCATAGGGGTAGATCCAGACCTACGGGCTTGTTATGTTAGATCGCGTAGCGTATTTACGCTAGCGTTTATTCTAGGCACTCCCATCGCTGGTATGTACTTTGGTCATTTTACGCTTCCAAAACCCTACCTTAACTTTTCAAAGCGGAAGTGCTGACGTATGTAATGTATGTACGTCCCGCATTCAGAGTACCGGACCTATAACATGAGTGTTCAGAGTACCAGACGTATGACATATACGTCCGGTGTTTAGCGATTTTTACTACTGCGCATGCGTAGTCATTTTTTAACGTAATCTATGTAAGTAGTAAAAATCGCTAAACACCGGATGTATATGTCATACGTCTGGTACTCTGAACACGGGCCTACATACGTAACTGCCTAACACGGCCCATACTGTCCAGTTGTACAAAGCGTAACTACATGTGTGGTATGGGTGCCCCTGCCCCTTCGTTCGTAGTTACGCTGATGGTACGTATGTTCAGCGTTATGTGTCGTAACATCTGCCGCGCACATGCGCAGTAAATACAAATCAGCGATTTTACTTCAGCGGCTAGCGTAAAATCGGATCTGGGCCATAGATTGTACATTTTTACTATATAAACTATGGTTTAAATAGTCAATGTTCCTTTAAAAATGCTGCACATTTTTCCCGAGATGAGTAACAACTATTGAAATAACAATATGCCCATAACAAGATGCAGGCAAGTTATGCAGATAAAGCTGAGAATAAAAGCAGTCTAGCACTTGGCAGGCAGCAAGGAAGGCTCAGAGAGAACTGAAGGATGAGGCAATCCCCAGCCACCTATTGTTCATCGCTGCCTTAGGAGCTTGGTATAAAACAATGGGATTGCATCACAGGATTGTTATGTAACTAAACAACATAAATATTATACTATAATATACAGGCAGTATACAGGTGTAGCATGCAATGGGTGTGGGTTATCTCTGAGAATGTCCCTTTTTTCCAAAGGGCCGTTTTCGACAACCCAGCTGCAAAGTCGGAGCTCCACAGAAACTTTCTGCCACGCTGCAGACAGGTAATTACTATTTCCCCAACTCCTATGCTAATTCTTATCCTAACCCTCCCTTCTCAGCAGCCTAAGGCTGGTCGTCCACTGCAAGCGACTTTGAGCGACTAACAGGTAGCAGAACCTTGCTTGCAGGCGTCCACTACAAGCGACTTTGATCGAGTGACTACAGGCGACTAGCGACTGATCCCTCAGGAATTGGATTTGCAGCTTCTAGTAGCCTGTATGAAGGCAAATAAAGCTACTTAGACAATAATAAAAAGCGTTATTTCTGCATATGGGCACATTCCCACTCTACAGAGGACAGGGACAGACTAAATTACTATTAACAAATCACCATGCAGGTGGTGGAATTAATGAATCCCTTTTTGAAAGTATTGGATTAACCAACATGATCTAATTGTATGGGTCTGCCTCAGACGTCTTGTCAGACAGGGACTTTCCATAAAGTACATGTCCTCTGCATCCATTTTACAAAATGACTGACACACCTCTGGAAAACTGCTTATTTATATTCTACCCTGTCGCTCCTAATCGCTTGAGTCTAAGTCGCCTATAGTTGCTCCTATTTTTAGTCGCTCATAGTTGCTCAAAGTCGCTTGCAGTGGATGACCAGCCTAAAACCTAAGTCTCCCTTCCCTGCAGCCTAACCCTAAGTGTCCCCTTCTAGGCTATATCCCCTGCCTGCAACCTAACCTTATGTCTCCCCTTATCCCACCCATTACCTCCCCGCAGTAAGGAACCATTGGGTCCGGCAGCGGTTCTGTGACTGGATTTTTTAAATAAAGTAATGTTCTGAAATACACACAGCCTACAATTAGCTATTGCCAGTGTGTATATCTAAAATGTAAATTTGCAGCGGCAAATGCAACCTCATACAGAGCAGGCAGAGAACACAGGCATAACACAAAGGAAACACACTGGAGGAAAACAAGAGCAACACAGAACGCAACACAACACAACACGGAATGCAGGAGAAGCACACAGGAGTAACAGAAGAGCAGCACACAGGAAGAATGCAGGAGAAGCACACAGGAGGAACGCAAGAAAAGCATACAGGAGGAATGCAGGAGAAGCACACAGGAGGAATGCAGGAGAAGCACACAGGAGGAACAAAAGAGCAACACCCAGGAGAAACACAAGAGCAGCACGCAGGAGAAACACAAGAGCAGCACACAGGAGAAACACAAGAGCAGCACACAGGAAAAATAAAAGAGCCGCACACAGGAGAAACACAAGAGCAGCACACAGGAGAAACACAAGAGCAACACACAGGAGGAACACAAAGCCAGCAGAAGCACACAAGAGGAATCAATTAGGAGGAATGCAAAGGGAGCACAAAGGATCATTATAAGAGAACACTGAAAAAAGGAAAAGAGAAGCATACAATAAGAAGACAAAAGAAGCAAACAGAAGAAACACAAGAAGAGCACAAAGAAGGAACAAGAAGGGAAGTACAAGAGGAAACACAGTCAAAGGAAAGCAGACAGGAGAAAAGCAAGAAGAGCACCCAGGGGGAATAAAATGTGCACAATCAGGATGCAAGGGGAAACACACAGCCTGGAATGCAAGGAAAACACAGGAAGAGGCCAGGGAAGAACACAGGCAGAAAGCAGGGGAGCACACAGGCAGAGGAGCACGCAAGCAGAATGTAGGGGAAAAAGGTAGAAAGCAGGGAAAAACACAGACAGGGGAGAACACGGGAACACGCAGACATTGGAACATGAAGACAGGGAAAAATACAGTGGAACACCCAGACAGGGAAAAACACAGACAGAGGAGAACACGCAGACAGGGGAGCACACAGACAGGGAAGAACACAGACGGGGAGAACACGGGAACACGCAGACAGGGAAGAACACAGACAGGGGAGAACACAGGGGAACACGCAGACAGTGGAGAACACAGGGGAACACGCAGACAGGGGAGAACACAAACGGGTGTGGGTCCTATTTCGATAGGGCTATTTTCTTCCAGCCAGTTTCTTAGTGGCTGGGATTTCGACTGAATATGCTTTGATGAGGCATAGCAATCGATTCACGGAGCACCAAACTTTCGGTGCTCCAAAAGGTAAGGCAAAAAATAACCCAATCCTTCCCCTAATTCTAACCCTAAGCCTCCCCTCCATTACTCTAACTCTCCCTTCCCCGAAGCCTGACCCTAACCCTCCCTTCCCCACAGCCTGACCCTAACACACCATCTCCCACAGCCTGACCCTAATTCTCCCTCCCCTGCAGCCTGACCCTAACCCACCATCTCCCACAGCCTGACCCTAATTTTCCCTCCCCTGCAGCCTAACCCTGGAGAGGTTATTCTCCTTTCCCATGGTCTTGGCGGAGGCAGCGGCAGCGTTTCCCAAACGTGGGTGAGTATGAGTATGTCAATCGAGAATGGATGAGTACGCCGATCGTAAAAAGGTGAAAAAAAAATTCTAAACAGAAGGGGTATTAGAAATAAAAATAGAGAAAAAGTGACAGGAGCGCTGTATCGCAAAAGAGACTTCTCAAATAGGTGTTGGAAAGTATATAGTATATTGAATATTAACAATATATAAATAAAACTAAGCTGGGTAACTTAACATATAAAAAACAATGTATTAAAAAACATTTAAAATATTAACCTGGTACCAGGACAACACATGTATGTGATTTCTCTAGAACTTTGTATCATACGTACATTAAGCATAAATACAGCAAAATAGCAGTAGGCAATAAAAAGAAGTATCACTAAAAAAGGTAGAACAAGCAATATCCGCGGATAATTAGGGCTATATTCAATAAAGGCAAATTGCTATGTCCAATGCTTAACGTGGCCACTGCAGTGGAGATAATTTGTGTATGTATTGGCTTTAAATAGCCTTTGTTGTAGACAACCACATAAGTAAGGACTTGAATAGGTGCTTTAAACCGCTGATATCTGATAATGATACCCGTAGTATAACCAGTCCTCCTGGGAATCAATCGACACAATGTTGCTGCTTGTAAATATTAGTGTACTTGTTGGTAATCACTATGCAATGAATCACATATATAAGTTGTTACATCAAATAACCGGATAGCAACTCACTGTTAGATGGATATAATGCGCAATGCTCTCACTAGCCATCCGAAACAGAGCTCGGGTGTCCACGTGTAGTCCCCGAAGGGAAGGCTTGATGAGTATCTGGAAATCCAGACCTCGATGTTCTACGCTTTCCGGCTGACGGAGAATGGCAGTTTGCAGGTAAACAGAGTAGCTCTGAGTGATCTGCACATATGTAATTGTGCAGACGCGAGTGTTCAGGTTATGTAGTAAACTGTTTGACCAGCTGACGCAATGGCAATGCAGTAGAGGATAACATACAATGTTTCTCTGGAGATCCAGCACTTACTGACGCGTTTCTTCTACCACAAGTTGATTTCATCATGTATTAGAAATAGGGACATCCGAAAAGGAACTTTCGGATGTCCCTATTTCGGAAATCAGGCTTTCCTAGCGGGCACTGCAACCGATCGCGGACAGGGGAGCAAACAGACAGGTGAAAAACACAGAGGAGCACACAGACAGGGGAGCATACCGACGGCTGAACACAGACAGGGGAGCACACAGACAGGAAAGAAAGCAGGGAAGCACGCAGACAGGGGAGAACTGACGGGAGAATACAGGGGAGCACGCAGACAGGGGTGAACACAGGGGAGCATGCAGACTGGAGTGAACACAGACAAGGGAGAACACTGGGGAGCACGCAGACATAGGAAAAAACAAATAGGGGAAAACACAAGAGAGCACAGAGACAGGGGAGAACACAGGGGAGGACCCAGACAGAGGAAAACACAAGGGAGCACACAGACAAGAGAGAATATAGGCACACAGCAGGGGCATCACACAGGTAGAATATGAAGTGGGTAGACTGCCAGCCGGGCACCAGGACTATAATATGAAACAGAAATTATTTATGAGCAAAGAAAACTAAAAGAAAACAAAAAGAATGCAAGAAGTGAGAAACAAATCTTTATTATGGAAAATGCACTACTGTTATTATTTTAATACAATCTCAATGCCTAAGAATATGCCCTGCACCGTACAAAGCAACATTCAGGATACAGAACATTTACTTGAAAAACGACAGAACAAATATAAAATCAAAGGAAGCACACATCTGCATTTACATTATCCATTCAAAGCAGTGACTCACATATCAGAGGTCTCTGGAAATAGCACAATTATATTGAATATTCCTGTGGGGAGAATCTATTGTATGTTTACATGGCCATTATTCATGAAATAATTCTATTTGTGCTCCGCAGTTTGTCTAGAAAAACCTCCCTGCGTACCTATTATAAATGATATTTATTTCTACATTTCTGCATTGAACACCCTGCTCCAATATGCTTTAATAATTCAACCAAAAGAATATGTTCATTTAAAGTGATGTCACTTTTTTTTTTACTAAAAGTATAGTCAGCCATTTTGTGAATCCATATTGAAGAGAAGGCAGCCACACCCTAGTGAATTGATTGGCTGCAGCCTCATGAATGTTAATGAATATGATAAATATATATTGAGCCTACAAAATGGCTTCCTCCTCTGTGTTCACAAAATGGGTGCACTTTATATGCAATCTTAAAAGTATACTTTTAGTAATGTGATATTTATCAGCACTATACAATCGCTGCTTGATGGAAAAGTTAAATATAAGTTACGGTGACTGGCCCAGAAATCTGCGTCAGCAGTTCCATGACTATTGCAGGCATGGCATGGTTTTTTGCTGATATAAGGTGTAAAGGGACAATTTACCACAACATAATGCTATATAATGTTCAAATAACAGATGACATCAGTATTATGGGAATCGAGTGCAAAGTAGTATTGGATTCTAGGAAAATGTAGAAAAATATTTCCACACTGGTTCCATTCCCCTGATTAACCTTCTACATCCAGTGGCCCTTCACAAAACATATTTACATGCTCATTAGAAGAGGCAATGACTTGGAGGGAAATTATTTCACCTCATTCCTAACTTGGAATGGATTTAGAGACTTCTGTCCTGAAACACAGACTTCCCAGACTTGTATTAAATCGATAGGGCTACACTGCAGAGTAGGAGTAATAGAAAAGAGTAATTAAAATTTTTTAAAAACTCAAACTTTTACTACAGAACAGTAAACTCTGTCTGATTGTCCTCCACTGTCAGGTCACTTCAGACTACAATTGGCTGATTTGAGTGATTGAAAAGAACTAGCAGAAGCCATTCCCAGCAGTACTGAATATTTAACAGGACTGGTATATGGAACAGCAGATGATGACCTGCAGGCTTCAGGGGAACTCAACAGATCTAATAAACAAGGGACTGGATCTAAAATTATGAAATGTGGGTGTTTCTTGCAGTCTTCGTGTGTAAAACGCCAGCATTTCGGCACCATAAATGTATGAGGTAAAGTTATCTGGCTTGGAACTGTATCCTTATAATGCAGATTTCTGTGGCGGAATGCGTAACATTTAAGACAGGGACCTGTGTATGGAAGTCCCATAGGCGTGAGTGGAGCATTCTTCCCTCGCACATATGGAAATTAGTAACAGAGTTTCGGAAGTCTAATGCCTTTGCAAAGGTGTTGTGAAAACAGCGGTAATTCAGGACCTGGTCCAAGATCACTGGACTTGCAAAAGTATAGCTCAAGCGACAGGCTAGCCTAAAACCTTTAAGGGGTATATTTATTGAAGATTCTGTAGAGAAAATGGAGATGCTGCCCATAGCAAGCAATCAGATTCTAGCCATCATTTTCTAGTCTAAATTTGCCATAATCTAATCAGTTGCCTTGGGAAACATCTCCACAATTTCTCTTTGGAATCTCCATTAATTATACCCCCCAAATGTCAATTGTGTTTTCATATACGTAAGGACCGATACAATTGCAAGAACCTTCTTTTATTATTTTATTACAATGAGGAGTCAATTATTTTTGGAGAAACAGTGACTGACAGTAAGAGTTACTCTGAAGACAGCTGGAGCTTCATGGTTGAAGTCAATACTTCTCATTTGGCAATCAGAGCAGGAGTGCAATAAAAGAACCAAAGTGGAAGATAAACTGTTGATATTATTCTAGAACAGACTCGTGGATTGGCTAATTAAAAGCTCTGAGTCTTAAAACATTCAAGTGATCATGAGCAGGGATTGGCCAGTTAGACAACAACGTGACAGCCACAAGACACCTAGTAACTTTCTTCATTTATAAGGCACAACTGGAATCTTTTTTCAATACAGGTAAACAATGAAAACTTATTTTATGTCAATATTAGTCTTTCATTCATTCCAAGCACATACAGTACCAGTTTGATAACATACAGCAACAAAAAACACTATACACTGAGACTAGGAGCTCATATAAGTGACTAAACCAAACCATAGCAGGGAATCGATACAGGTTGAGTTTACATTTATCATTTCACCTCACGGGTATATGCTCTCTTGACAACAGTTCATTCTGAAGCAATGATTCAGAAGCCTTTAAACAAGATGACTACATGGGTGGAAGAGGATTGCTCCTGGGTTTCTTGTTGCTATAAATTAACGGTGACAATGCAATGACAGACTTGAGGGACGGTAAGATCTATCGTCGATTTCTTCTAGATGGCGCCGTGCTCTTGAAAGGGTCAAATTCGTCCTAGGTTAAAAAAAATAATAATTAAATGTTGAAATATGGTTTACTGGAGATAACAAAAAAAAATTAATCTGCCCATAATGTTCCTATGTTCTTACAAATAGCATGTTTTTCACGAACTCATATACAGTAGCAGTGAGCAACGGCTTGGAAATATGTCTGTGATTCTAGGTTCTAGCACTCGCAGCTGATTTGGATAAGTATGTGCTTCTACTCAACACTTGGCTCATAAACAGTAATATATATTTATAATGTTACACAAAATGGTGGTTGCTCAAATCTGTCTTTAGACTAATAAACAGATGCATAAAAAGGTCAGTGTATTCTACATAGAAAAGGAAACAGAAATACCCCAGTACACTGCTTCTAACCTAAGTGCATGAAAAGCCAATGTCATCTACACAGAAAAGGAAATAAAAAGGGTGCGGTATCTCAAGCCCCAAAACGTTGTGAGAAAGCCCAGAGGATTTACGAAAGCTTTCAACAGTGACAGATAACGTAACTCTCCCCTAAACCTAACTCTAACCCTCTCAGTCTCACAGCCTAACCCTAACCTTCCCCTTCAACAGCCTAACCTTAACTCTCCTTGTCCCGCAGCCTAACCCTAACCCTCCCCTTCTAGCAGCCTAGCCTTAACCCACCCTGTCCCAGAGCCTAACCCTAACCTTCCCTTTCTAACAGTCTAACCTTAACCTTCCTTGTCCCACAGCCGAACCCTAACCTTCCTCTTATAGAAGCCTAACCTTAACCCACCCTGTCCCACAGCCTAACATAAACCTTCTCCTTGTAGCAGCCTACCGTAAATTTTACTGTCCCACAGCCTAACCCTAATTTTCCCCTTCTAGCACTCTAACTTTAACCGTCCATGTACAATAGCCTAACCCTAACCTACTTGCTACTGAGAAAGGGTAATTGTTGAAATAAGAGCATTTCTCCATACTACCCGCTCCCAATAGGAATTTTCCATTTTCATACTATTTCTGGCACTGATACAGCTTCAATTCAGATGTCAGCTGTATCAGTGGCCAAAATCAGCCCCAAAAAATACCCCAGGACACTGGTTTTAGCCCATAGTTAACCTGCTATTATAAAAGTAAAACAAGATGCAGAAATAATAGTTACACACATCGGGCTGGATCCAGACATGTTGATTGCAGGGGGAGTCAAGTTAATTGCATTCTTTGCATGCAGGGATATATCTTGCTTACTGCACACAGATACTGACCAGCTTTACTATCACACTGTTATTTACACTTGGGATAGGAAACATCACCTCTCACCTCTAACACTGTTTGCAACACATGAAATATGACTCCCCCTGCAACCAACATGGTTTAGCCCAGGAGTAACTAATTTCAAGCACTTACTTAAGTCTGGATCCAGCCCATGTGCATATTATAAGTCACCAGCCACTTTCAAGGAATCTCTGCTATAGCTATATAGTCATCATTTTAAATGAGAATCCTAATGTTGGGTCATATATCATGTGTACCTTGTACCTTCAATACAGCTTCTGAAAACCAACACCCCCCCTGGAAGCTGCTGGTCTCAGATATGCTTCAAAACACTGTTAAACTAAACGCTGGTTGCGCAAATCAATTTATTTAAATGCCTTGAAAGACAGGTGGTTCATCATATATTTACAGATAGCATGGCAGGTTAGCGGCTGGTTAATTAGCAGTGTGCTGGGGCACAACGCATAAGTAATTAGATTAACATGTCACAGCATTTCCTTTACACCCTCTTGAGTAGTTACAAGGATTGAAGTTATAACTTTAATTTAAAAAGAATATTTGCAAGAACACAGATATCAGGAGCAAGGCTGAATGTAAATCTGGCTGAATGTACAGGCTGGGGACAGATTTACTAAGCTGCAGGTTTGGAAAAGTGGAGATGTTGCCCATAGCAACCAATCAGATTCTAGCTGACATTCTCTAGTATGTAATAGGAAAGTGAGAGCTAGAACCTAATTGGTTCCTATCGGCAACCTCTCCACTTTCCCAGACCCGCAGCCTAGTAAATCTGGCCCCAGGAACGAGGCTGCACTATAAAAGCACGCTGCCCCCCAGTCCTGCCCATCCAGACTTGGGGTTCTGTCTCCCAGCTAGGGGGCATGCTGTAAAACAGAGAGGTATGAGAAAGCCTGACAGGTGGTTCAATGCACTTGCTCAAGACAAATGATTTCACACTGGAAGAACGATTGGTGGCATGAACAATGCATTGAGCGACTCCCTTTACTGTGCAATGAGTTTACATGCTGATCTTAGCAAATCTATGTGTTTCATCACATGTAACGCCTTATGGTTTTATTTAAAATTCAGATTTTCAGAACAGCAGTCATATAACAGTGCTGAAATAAAATGGAGTCATGAAGCCGAAGGGGGGTCAAACAATGCTAAAAGAAGGCCAGAATATGAAGCCCTTCCTCTGTGGAGGTGTAAAGGGTAAAGAGATCGCAATGGAGAAAACGTGTAAGGGAGATCGGTGCAGCCAATGAACTTCAAGTTCTAAGGTCTCCGATTACATTCTTGGCAATGGGAGCTCTTGTTTAATGCACACAGATACTGGACCGGATTCAGAGATCCATTTTTTTTTTAAGGTACGCAATTATACGCACGCACGCCACAAAGTAACACCCACGACACTCCCTTTACACGGCCGGGTTATCGATGACTTACGCCACCATAGAGTACACTTATGCCTACGTGTGTAGTTACGGGCGTATGTTAAGGTACGTACGCGCATATCTATCTTACCATATCTATCTAATCGCGCCCTCAAATGCCCATTTAAATGCATCCGCCGTCCAGTCTAACGTAAGTTTGAATGTACAGATTTAAATCCCGCCCCTCCGTATGTATGTCCCTAAGTGCGATTTATAAGTGCGTGCCTAATGGACGTCCGTGCGTGAATACTACGTAACTTGCGTGGAAAAAGTTACTACGCATGCGCAGTTGATCTGATCCTAAAAATACGCACACAACTCCACGTGAAATGGATCTCTGAATCCGGTCCACTGTCCAGTATATTATTTAGACTTGGGTTCGAAAATATCACTTCTCAGCGCTAATATTGAGAAAAGAGATGACATTTCTGAGCCTCTGCTGCATTTCAGCATGTTTTTCACCGGGTGTAACTTTCCACTTGTTTTCCTCTTACTTTCAAACTCTGGATCCGGTCCATTGACTGTCGTGTATGTGATCAAAAACTACGGGCCATATGCAGACTACCAGACATATAACATATACCGTATTTCCCCATGTATAAGACGCACCTTTTTAGGAAAAATCTGGTGTCCAAAAACAGGGTGCGTCTTATACAGGGGGGTTACCATTTTAACATCCAGCCGCAGTCTGACTCCAGACCAGCGCAGTCAGACTGCGGCTGATTGTTAAAATAAGGTCTAGGCTTCAGCTCCCTCCGTCTTTCAGGTTTTCTTACTTTTCAGATCATCCAGCGAGCGGGACTGCGGCCAGAATATGAAGTCCCGCGGTGGCTGAGACTGGGAAATGAAGTCCCGCGTTCACAGGCTGTAACCGCGGGACTTCATGTCCCAGTCTCGGCCACCGTGGAACTTCATACTGTGGCCACAGTACCGCGCAGTGGATGATCCTTAAAGGTAATAAAGCTTTGGAGGGGAGGGAGCTAGAGCCTAGACTTCATTTTAGCATCCAGCCGCAGACTGACTCCAGACTGCGACTGGATGCTAAAATGGTAACCCCCCTGTATAAGACGAACCCTGTTTTTGGACACCATAATGTACAAGATGCACTTTTAATTTTGGAACCCCAAAATTAAGGTGCGTCTTATACAGGGGTGCGTCTTGTACATGGGGAAATACGGTATGTCCGGTGTTTAGCGTTTTTTCCTACTGCGCATTCATAGTACATTTTTTTTTACGTTAGACCGCATTTACGCAATCTACGTAAGGAAAAGATACGTAGATAACGTAAAAGATGTTCGACGCATGCGCAGTAGGAAAAAACGCTAAACACCGGACATACATGTTATCCGTCCGGTAGTCTGCATACGGCCGTAAATGTCCTTTGGAGTGGTTGTAGCCCCCAAATACAACATGCAAACAAAGGTGCCATTAGAAGCAATATTCACAAAAGCAGCAAATTTGTAACTTCTCAATGCCACATAGCACACAGAGGAAGGTAATTTGAAACGGTAAAAGCGATACTAGGCTTGAGTGGGCATTTATTATATCTCCATTCAAATTTTAAGAGCAACCAGCATACAAAAAAATGCTATTCATTTGCCCAGTGAACAAACAACAAAGTAAAATAATAAAACTCCAATGTGGACCTTCCACCTACAAGGCATTAAAATGTTATTTACCACTGCACAAAAGCTGCAGTTAAATATCATGTAGTTTTGCTTAAGTGCTGAAGCCATGCTTAGAATTTTACATGCCTTTAGCAAATGAATCTGTATCAATGATGTCTCAGGCTCCAGGATTAAAATAAGTTTCATTTAGAAACCAGATCTATGCATGCTGAAGTGTGATGTGTCATACGATGCGCCTGGAGGAAAAGGGCAGAGGTGGCGGTAAATCAGCATTTAATAACTGACTAGATGTGTTTTTTTTTTACATTAAGAACTATTATTTAATATCATATCAGGGTCACTGATCTTGCAAATCTTGTTTCTTTGATCTGGTTCTTAAATTACTTTTTTTTGTTTTGAGTAGAAATAAGACAAGCACAATAATAATGACCTGCATCAGGCCCTTAATCCTTATTCTCTGTGTGTTTGCATCAGATTATGGTGGGTGTTCGGTTCTGTGCATCCTTGCTGACCAATCAAAACACAGACTTAACAGCAATGACATATTGTGAGAGAAGGGCGGTGTTGCTATTGCATGTGGAACTTGGAAGTTACTTCTATGATTGTTAATCACTATGCACTTATTGCTCAGGGAAAACTGGACATATTGTACAACTGTATACAAATCATCCATGCAAACCTGCCTTTCATAGGGGAGGATGTGGTTTGTCGGCACTGAAAGCACTGATCAGCTGGGTGTGGGTGCATGCCGCGAGTGGCCCTATTTTAATAGGGCCATTCTCTCCCAGCCAGTTCCGAACTGGCTGGGAAATGGACTGCTTATGCCTCGAAGCCGAACACAGTGCTCTGAATGTTAAGTATTCCCAATCCTTTCTTTAATCTTTACCGTCCCCTTCTATTACCCTAACCCTTCCTTCCCTGCCACTTGACCCTAACCCTCCCTTCCCTGCAGCCTGATCCCAGCCATGGGCCCAATACTGCGCTACGGCCAAAAGAGGAATTACGTACAGCGCGTACATAATAATTCCCGTCTAGAAGGTTGTGCGCATGTAAGGGTTAGCGTATGTAACGTATGCCAGCTCTTACAAGAAAGGGGCTATCCCCCCATTACAATTGTCGTATCTCCACTGTGAAGGCGGAGATAGACATGCTAATGAAGGGACTGGGCGGGGGGAAACCCCGTCACGATCAAGGTTGCATACGTGATCGTAAAGGCTAAGGTAGGAATCTGGACACGTGGGCTACAATGCCGGTCGTAATGACCTCAGGCGCCCTTAAGGCGCATGTAGGTCTGGATCCTTCCCCATAACCCTCTCCTTCCATGGCCCTAACTCTAACCCTCCCTTCCCCAGAGCTAAACACTAACCCTTCCCCAAACACTAAAAGTCCCCGGAGAGGTTACTCACCTCTCCAGTGGCGGGCTCGGCGGGGTCGGCTTCCAAAAAAAAAAAAAGGGCATAATCACCCATTCAGATAAAAACAAATCTAAAATGGCTGCTATTCTAAAGAAAAGAAAAAAATTGTCTGTGTCTACTTCGGAAAGACGGCCATCGTGACTTAGACTCCCACAAAGCTGCTACAAGGACCAGGTCCACCTTCTGGATAGCTTTTATGCTTTGAAATTATAGTTAATATTATACTGAGAGTCAGGCTAAAAATCATAACAAGAGCGATGAAGGGAGATATTTCTGGCAAATTGATCAAATGAGATTAATTGCAGGTAAGAAAAAAAATATGTAGCTGCATATTCCAAAGATATTGCTTTAATCGTGAAGAACATAAGACAACATCAAAGCTGCAAGTCACAATGCAGAGTGCAGACTAATTAAGTCAGGGAGGCTTGCGGGGTGAGAACTTATCTGGGCTACTGAGTCATCTCGCAGATGCAGACTCTTATCAGTTTCATTTAGTTTAATATCTAGTGCTGTAATAGGAAAAAAAAAAAAGTTCATTAAAGTGTCT
The DNA here is from genome assembly GCA_011038615.1 of Limnodynastes dumerilii. Taxonomy (NCBI): domain Eukaryota; kingdom Metazoa; phylum Chordata; class Amphibia; order Anura; family Limnodynastidae; genus Limnodynastes; species Limnodynastes dumerilii. The sequence continues at coordinate 145,453 of WWET01001599.1, forward strand.
TATTCTCAAGTGACAGGAGAAATAATAATGCTGGGGATGCTCCGGCAATGAATATCATTGCCAGGGTGATGCCTCCACCTTTATATGCAGCATAAAGGAAACCGTGATGCACTGGAGAACATGAGAGATAAGCTGTCTAACAGGGATAATAAAGGAATGAGGAAAACTGGGAGAGACCCTCCATGCCATGCCGAAAGCTATAAAAGTTTAATATGGTGGCCTTTGTAATGCTGTCATTTAAAAAACTGACAATAGCAAAAGAAAAAAATATGGAAGTAATGTAAAACTAATAAATACATTTTTTAACTTGACCCTGCTCCTGCTCCCAGCTCTCGTTGCACTCTGCCTGCTTTACCTGCTCTGTTTCTCTCCTCCAGATCCTGTTTTTGCTCTGCCAGCTCCGCTGCTATGTCTCTCCTCCTATGGCTTCCTTTCTGCTCTGCCAGCTCCCCTGCTATATCTCTCATCCTATCGCTTCCTTTCTGCTCTGCCAGCTCCCCTGCTATGTCTCTCCTCCTATGGCTCCCTTTCTGCTTTGCCAGATCTCCCTGCTATGTCTCTCCTCCTATGGCTTCCTTTCTGCTTTGCCAGATCGCCCTGCTATGTCTCTCATCCTATGGCTTCCTTTCTGCTCTGCCAGCTCCCCTGCTATGTCTCTCCTCCTATGGCTCCCTTTCTGCTCTGCCAGCCCTTCCTGCTATGTCTCTCCTCCTATGGCTCCCTTTCTGCTCTGTCAGCCCTTCCTGCTATGTCTCTCCTCCTATGGCTTCCTTTCTGCTTTGCCAGATCTCCCTGCTATGTCTCTCCTCCTATGGCTCCCTTTCTGCTCTGCCAGCTCTCCTGCTATGTCTCTCCTCCTATGGCTCCCTTTCTGCTCTGCCAGCTCTCCTGCTATGTCTCACCTCCTATGGTTTCCTTTCTGCTCTGCCACCTCCCCTGCTATGTCTCGTCTCCTATAGCTCTCTTTCTGCTCTGCCAGATATCCCTGCTATGTCTCCTCCACCGGTCCATTTTCTGCTATACCAACTCTCCCCGCTATGTTTCTCCTCCTCCCTCTCCTGTTGTGTGCTCTCCCTTCTATGTCAACCCTTCATGTTGTGCTCTGCCTGTCTGGTGGTAAGTGGCGTGGCCAGGAAAAGGTACTTATTTAGAATTAAAGCATATATTATTTGATGTATGATTAAATAAATAAAATACATATGGGGAATAGTATATCATATAGTAAATTGGAGTTAGCTTTTCTATTAAACCCCGGCTCTCTACAAATTGTTGTCGATGTCAGGTTTTAAATCCTTGGGCTTTTTAGATGATTATAAATATACTTTCTTTCATCCGCTGTTGTTTATCTGCCTGATTCATAAAAGATAAATCTAAGGCAGATACCGATTTCCAAAAATGTTCTGTAAAATAGTTTGTTGCTTGCAGCTGACAGAAGATTGGTCATGACCATTTGGAGACATGGGACCTGATTGCACGGAATAGCTAAAGTCTGCACTTATGTGGCAAGTGACCTCTCCTCTGATGGATGCGAAATTTAATTGACTTCCGCGTCCAAAACCCTACCTTAACTTCTCTGTGCATATCACTGTGCAAACATAGCAAACTTACGTGCGGAAGTGTATAATCCAGCCCATACTGTAAAATTGAAATGCCTCCCCCCACCCACATTAGTATTCTCCCATGTGCGGAGCATAGTCACGCCCTGTGTGGAAATCAACTCCGTACGTAGTGAGATCCAATGCGTTACATCTGCAGCGCGCATGCATAGATCGCTAAAAAATTCCAACTTGCGCACACGGCATGCACATGTTTGCAAACGTTATCAAGTGTGAATACAGCCCGTGGTGCCTTAATACGTCAACATATTAATGGAGCAAAGCTCCCCTGCATCTGATTGGATCTATCAGGGGCTTGTCTGATTTTTTCATATGATTGGCTGGGATCGGTGTTCTATACCATGCCTGCACTGATAAGACAGTCGATGCCTTGAAAAAGCCTAAAGTTTGTGAAACGTGCTTCAGCATTATGCTGGTCTCTCTCCTAGGGTCCCCATTCATAATCATTAAGCCACTGGCCACTATATATTGCACACCTGTTCCCTGCTATTGCTTTTCCCACTGAGATGCAATTGCGGGCATTCGGCTTTACGCTCCCGACAGGCGTACGATCGCTCACGGGCGTAGGTCTGGATCAGGGGACCTGATTGCACGGAATAGCTAAAGTCTGCACTTATGTGGCAAGTGTCCTCCCCTCTGATGGATGCGAAATTTAATTGACTTCCGCGTCCAAAACCCTACCTTAACTTCTCCGCGCATATCACTGTGCAAACATAGCAAACTTACGTGCGGAAGTGTCTAATCCAGCCCATACTGTAAAATTGAAATGCCTCCCCCCACCCACATTAGTATTCTCCCACGTGCGGAGCATAGTCACGCCCTGTCCTACGGAGTTGTGTATGTGTGGAAATCAACTCCGTACGTAGTGAGATCCAATGTGTTACATCTGCAGCGCGCATGCATAGATCGCTAAAAAACTTGCGCACACAGCATGCGCATGTTTGCAAACGTTGTGGTTGCCCGTGGTGCCTTAATACGTCAACATATTAATGGAGTACTGCTCCCCTGCATCTGATTGGATCTATCAGGGGCTTGTCTGATTTCTTTCATATGATTGGCAGGGATCAGTGTTATATACCAGGCCTGCACTGATAAGACAGCCGATGCCTTGAAAAAGCCTCAAGTTTGCGAAACGTGCTTCAGCATTATGCTGGTCTCTCTCCTAGGGTCCCCATTCATAATCATTAAGCCACTGGCCATTATATATTGCACACCTGTTCCCTGCTATTGCTTTTCCCACTGAGATGCAATTGCGGGCATTATTATATTTTTCTGAGCGTGCAGTTGACACTTGCATTAATACATTAGATTAGTGATGTTTATCAGTGGAGCTCTGGGAAATTGCTTATAAAGCACCTGATCATTCTGTCTTTCAGTGTTATATATCCACTGGTAATGGCTTATAAAGATTTCTGATACCTATTTAATTTAATATTGGAAAGAGCATTTATATTGGAAAGAACAAGCATGTATTATTATGCACAACAAAGCTTTTTATTTACTATTTTTTTCAACAATCACTTTATTTTGCTACTAATCTTGTGGAAGGTTCTTTATCCTTCTGATAGTCTTAACAATTTCCTGACTGAGGTTTAACAATGTTGGGCCGTATTTAAAGATCCGTTTTTCTTTATGTACGCAATTATACGCACGACCGGAGCAAGGAAACACCCACCAACAACCCCGACACTCCCCTCTCCCGGACGTGCTGTCGGTGACTTACGAGTCCATAGACCACTCTGTCCTTTCCGTGTGTAGTTACGAGCGTACATGTGCTCCGTCCATGCGATTCTTTATAACCGCGCCTCCATGCGTTCATTTAAATGGCCCCACCCATTTTTATGTAAATTTTTAAGTACGGATTTCTATGCTGCCCATCCGCACGTACTGTATGTACCCAAGTGCGATTCACATGTCCGTGCCTAAAGCACTTACCAGCGTATATTCAACGTAACAAAGTTACTAAGCATGCGCAGTTACTCCGATCCTAAAAATACGCACGCAACTCCCCGTCTGTTATTATTAAAAGTTAATTTTTGACAAAGCGGGCAGCAGGGCATTCTGAAACTTATTTCTCTTAGTTCCCATCTGAGGGGATAGAGGTAACACAGTAGAACAGTATAAACATGCTTGGGATAAAGATAAGGGTATCCTAAATCTCAAACTAAATTAAATTAGGGTCAGTATAGTTTTAAATAAACAACTGGGAAGACTGGATGGGCCATGTGGCTCTTATCTGCCGTCACTTTCTATGTTTCTCTTTGGTTACTTATTCAGTTTGGTTTAGGAGTTGCATCCTCCCCACACTGCACAATCTGCTTGATATATTTTAGGGGATCTGGCCTTGACTTTCCATCCAGGGTTTTATTAATAAGTGTGCACACACCCTTTGTTTTCTCTCTTACTGGCCATACACTTAAGTAATTATTGGTCTAACTATCAAGGACCAGATCCTAAACTACGTACGTGAGCGACTTTACACTAGCTGCTGATGTAAAATCACCCACTGCGCTCATCAGATGGTACGCCACGTATCAACAGCGCAACTACGAACAACGAGGCGTGACAGCCATATGACACCCGTAATTACGCTTCGGAGGCGGGGTGAGGCATTTAAATCGTGCAGTATGGGTGTGCTTAGGCACTTATGTACGTGGAGCCTTTACGTACATCAGTAGTTATGCTTTGAAAAGTTAAGGTAGGGTTTGGAAAGTGTAAAATTGCCAAAGTACGTACAACCGAGAGGAGCGCCTAGGGGAGTGCATAGAAATAAGGCTAGCGTAAATACGCTACACGATGAAACGTAACTAGCCTGTAGGTCTGGATCTACCCCCAAATTATCGGGTGAGCAGGCCAATTATTGCTCTAGTGTGTGGGCAGGATGGAATTAAATAACACTCAATAACTGATCCATAAATGCTAGGGTCCAATCATTTTATCATTCGGCTCCCGACATTGATTAGTGTGTGACTATTTTCAATTATAAGATATGAACCTCCACCTCTACCACGGCCTGCTGCGCCATAAACATGTCACATCAGCAAATAAAATAAAAATTCTGCCCTCATAATAAATTCCATATAAATGCCCCATCCTAAAATAAAATGAATACTGTGCCCTTATAATAAATTCCAAAAATATGTGCCCCAAAAAATATTAATAAAAAAAATATGCTCAATATCGTAATAAAAAAAAATCATTGTAGTGGCCATATAAAAAATCACAATAATTGCCCAAAAGTTTAACATAAAATAAAAACATACTTACCTGCTCTGATGGGGTTCCAGTCTTAAACAGTAAAAATGTCATTTCCAAGGTTTTTCAGAGGGGAGGGGGGGGTGGCCTTGACAAAAAAAACAAACCCTATTGCAACAACGCAAACTATGTCCTGCACACAGGACATCCCAGCGCTAATGACAGTTGTACCCCAATGACAGTTGTACTGTCATTGGGGTATACTTATGCCCTCTGCCAGCGTGGGAATTCATAATTGACATTGTGATATTTCCAACGCTGCAGCCAGCAGCTGTTAAATGGTAAATAACCAAAGTTTAAATGATTTACTAATAGGCTACAATCTAGCTTCCACACAATGTTGCGAAAGATGCTCTTAGATGGTAAAGCTATATCTGAGCCTCACTGTATAATATCCCTGTCCGATAGTTCTGTATATCACCTTTCCTCACAGTGACTATGGGCTCTATTTACTAATAACGTATGAACGTAGTTCAAGCAAGTTTGTATTGGCTCTCTGTGAACTTGTGAGCTATGTTCATACCATTTACTAATACTCACCCTCCGCTGGCTGTCCCGCGATGACATCTGAACTTTCTTCAGTCATCGCGGGCTTTCTTTGTGTGTCTGGAAGGTCTGCACATGCTCAGTGGCTCTCCGCTGGGACTTAGTAAAAAAAAAATAAAGTCCCAGCATGAGAAGCATTGTGCATGCGCAGGCTCTCCATGTCAGGACCGGCACCTGCGGGCAGACGCGTCTTCGGTCCGGTAAGTATTTAAAGCTATTCTATTGTTTTCTTTTATTTCTATTGTTTTTTTTAATTTTATAAAAAAACATTTTTTTTTGAAGACATCGGTATTTACATATATTCCTGCGGTCTCCCTATATATATATACTCCTTTTTCTCCCACTAATAACAGCTATTAGGGGGAGAAAAAGGGAGTTATATGGGGAGATTGCTGGAAGAGAAGTCTGAACGCCAGTCTGAGATGCCGTTATTTTAACGCTCAGAGCAAAGTATAAAATTCCGCTCTGAGGGTTAGTAAATAGCTAAAAGTGCCGGCCCACATTGAAAACAACGGGCTGGTGAGAACAGAAGAAGTTTGACTGCATGGCCATGGAAACTGGTGATTTCCATGGCGGTGCAGCGTTAGTAAATAGTAAAAAGTTCATTTTTGGAGTTATAACTTCAAAATGAACTTTTTAAAGCTTTGTAAACAGAGCCCTATGAGTATGATGTTCCTGTTGCCTGGGTCTGTATAGCACCTCTGCTCATACTGATTATGTGTATTATATTACTGTCCCGTTGTTCTGTATAGCAGAAAAGTAACCTCCTCAGAGTAATTATGTACATGATATTTCTGAATTATGGCTTTGTGTAGCAGTGAGTGGTCAAAATCTGAATGCCAAGATGTCTTGATACTGTGGCCTAGTCTAGCACTGCTCTCTTTTTTTATATACACTGTGTAAACTGTTGTCATTCTCCAGTACGAATGTCCCATTTGCGAAATAGGGATATCCGAAAGTTTATTTTTGGATATCCCTATTTCGAATGGTTATGCTTTTCTACTTTTTTTTTTTTGCATGGGTAAGTATGCCGTTCAGCATACTCACTCATTCACATTCGGAAACAGCAGATCACTCCGCCACCGCTATAGCCGGAGGTGAGTAAACTCTTTCTGCGGGGTTAGGGTCAGGCTGTAGGGGAGAGAGCGTTAGGGTCAGGCTGCAGGGGAGGGAGGGTTAGGGACTGGCTACAGGGGAGGGAAGGTTAGGGTCAGTCTGCAGGGGAGGGAGAGTTAGGGTCATGCTGCAGGGGAGGGAGGGTTAGAGTCAGGCTGCGGTATACGGAGGGTTAGGGTCAGGCTGCGGGAGATGGAGTGTTAGCGTCAGGCTGCAGAGGAGGGAGGGTTAGGGTCAGGCTGCGGGAGATGGAGTGTTGTGGGGGAGGGAGGGTTATTGTCAGGCTGCGGTATATGGAGGGTTAGGGTCAGGCTGCGGTAGATGGAGGGTTAGGGTCAGGCTGCAGGGGAGGGAGGGTTAGGGTCAGGCTGCAAGTAAAGGGAGGGTTAGGGTCAGGCTGCCAGGAAGGAGGGTTAGGGTAGTAAGAGGGGAGTGTTAGGGTAAGAATTAGGGGACTTTTTTTAAACACTTTTTGGAGCATCAAAAGCTCGGTGCTCCGTGGATCGATTGCAATGCCTCCTCGAGGCATATGCAATCGAAATCCTAGCCAGTTCTCAACTGGCTAGGAGGAATTGGGTTTTTCGAAAATGGGACTTTAGAACTGTAGCCCCACACCCTGTGTAAACAACCCACAGCTAGGAAGGGATATCAGGTCACTAGTCTGGAACTACTGATAACTCTTGCATATACAAAAACTGTTGTTATTAACTTGCTTTATATACAGCTGGAGTCAGATAAAGCTTACTCAGCCATGATGCTCATTTCACGGAATGGTGGGAATGCTAGATTGCAGCATATTAGTAAATCATTAAAACTTTGTTTATTTACCAATTACCAGCTACTGGTTTCCTGCAGAGATCAGACAACGGAGCTGACATCACCCATTCAATTCACAGGATGAGTGATATACTCTTTCAAGTTGTTAAGTAAACAAAGTTTTAATAATTTGTAAAACCCTAATTAACTTTCCTCAGCAGGTGGGCCTGCCACGCATGCAATTTCCCACCATGTATGGAAGATTTTGGGAAACGTTTAACTGAGCACAACTTTAAGTTGTCTACAACCATCTTTATATTCAATGTCAAGCACCAGATTTACATACGGAGAGAGAGAAGGAGAGCAAGCAAAAGGGTAACATATATAAATATGTGCAATTTTTGTATGAAAAAGGTATGGTAATCACCTAAAATGATAAACTGACACCATAACCCCTAATATGTGACACAGTCATGCCCCCCAGTTCAATTTATGTCCACTGTACTTCTCCCAGTCCACAGGAAGTACTAGAACAAAAAAAATCCCATAGCAGGTAATCACCTGACATGGGCTGGAAAAAAGATGGTGGTACCTATGACTCTCCCTAAATAAATCCCCATATCTCATAACAATGGGGCAGATCCAGATCTATGCATTTTTGAATTTACGTGTGGCGGAGACGTAAATTTGCAGATTTGTACGCACTGCGCATGCGCAACACAGAAAATACGCACATTCGCGTAGCGTATTTTAGAACGTATGGAGAATTCACGTATTGCTAACGTAAATACTTACGTGTGGGCGTGCCACTTTTACGTTAGTCAACAATACGTGCGTTTTACGTGAAGTAGGCGGGGGGGGTATTTAAAGTGTACAGTATGGGCGTGCTAAGCTGCGTACGTTCGCGTAGTCTGTACGCCCGTTAGCGGACGTATGCTGTTACGTTAGGAAAAGTTAAGGTAGGGTTTGGGTCGCGTAATTTGACAAAATACGTTCGTGCAAGGGGTGTGCCGTGGGGAGTGTAGCGACCTTACGTGTACGAAAATACGCACCGCAAAAATACGTACGCACACACATAGTTCTGGATCTACCCCAATGACTGCATTGCTTTATAAATGATAAAGGAAGAATATCTCACCTCATCATCATCATCTTCAAAGAAAGCTCCCCGTGACGTCTGGCTCTGAGAGCCTTTCTTGCTGTAGCTGGATGATGTACTGGAAGCCCTGTATACAGAACAACAAATGTGGGTGATTGATGTTACCAGACATTTTACTGTGTTTCATTATACTGAATATTCTGCAGAGGTGAAAAGCATATACGAAATAAACAGTGCTATTTGACAAGAGCATAACACAAAACAATAAGTAAAAGGGAAAATGAACCTTGTTTCATTGTTTATCCTGGCAAAATGGAGCTTACAATGTGTTGTTACTGAATAAGGGGAGCTGTTTACAGCACTGCAGGAATGCTGTCACGTTGATGGCTAATTAGACTGTTTTAGAACACACTAGTTACAAAACGTTATGTGGTTAAGGCCCAGTAGACGGCCAGGGGCAGATCTGTCTATGGAATGTCAGACAGTACTCCTAATGTACATTTTCATCTGTAAAGTGCCCTATCGAGTTGCACTTATCCATTCAGGTCACAAATGAATAAAGTCTAAGGCCCACATTCAGAGTACCGGACACATAACATATACGTCGGGTGTTTAGCGATTTTTACTACTGCGCATGCGTAGTAATTTTTTTACGTAATCTGTGTATCTTTTTCTTACGTAGATTGCGTAAATGCGGTCTTGGAAGGGGGGTTAGGTTCAGGCTGCAGGGAAGGGAGACTTAGGGTTAGGCTGCGGGGAAGGGATTGAAATAGGGCCATTCGCAACCCTATAGCTAGGTACGTGCAGACTTTTATTAGCTGTGAATCGGTCATGCGTTTAGATGCTTAAAATAGCTTATGATTCAAAGATATGTAACTAAACGCACTGATTAGGATTTGGAAAAGTAAATAAATCTTTTGTTCTCTTATTAACACATGTAAACAAAAGAAACCATTCAAAGTACAACTTGAAATATGAATAATCACGTCATACTTAACAATACACATAAACGCATACTGCATGAAGTTGGAAATACAATGATCCACTACATATAGAGACTTTCACATAACATTTTAAAAAAGATAAACAAAACAAACAACCAATACATTTAAATATAAGCAAATGTAATGGTGTTTATTCATAAAATTTAAAGAAAATAGAAATAGTGAAAAAAAAAAACCTTCAAAAAGTAAAACCAAATAATGGCAACTTTACAAGGTTAAAGTCTTGCACAAAATGGAAAATCAGCATAGGACAGTGGTTCCCAAACATTCTCAGTTTGAGGCACCCTCAGGGTCTCCATATTTTTATAAGGCACTCCTAAGACAAAAATAGAATAGAATAGAAACATTCCACGGCACCCCGGTGAGAGCGTTGTGACACCCCAGGGAGCCGCGGCGCACAGTTTGGGAACCACTGGCATAGGATGAAATAATCGAGTCTTTATTTGTTTCATTTATAAACACACCTCCATTGATTATAAACACGCAGCAGGTGTGGCCTGAACTAAGTAAGAGAAGACGCACGGCCTCACAGCAAACAATACATTTCTGCCGTTCTGCACATGCGCCGGGCATATGTTGCCCGGCGTAATCGATGTATCAGGGTGCCCTGGATCATGCTTAAGGGGTGTGCAGCACCGTAACGACGCTGTAGTTAAGGAACGTAGGTGGGGGAAGGGAGGGAAATTAGGAAGGGAGGGCTGGATTAGGGGGTTACGATTAGTTTCCCGGCGTAATTATCCACTGTTACGCTGGCTGAAGTTAAGGTAGTCTTCAGACGGCGTAACAGTGGGTAAGTACGCCAGGACAGGCGGAGTGTCTGGGGAAGGGCTTATGAGCTACGCTGTCCTGTCCCTCTAGCCACACATGCAGAACTCATTCCATGCCCATGCGTGCATCAGTCCTAAGTCAGACATCCGTGTATGTGAATCAGTCGGTCACGGCTTCCGTGCGTATATTTGGGTTCTGGGCATGCGCAGCTGGATGGGTTTATTTTATGCTGCACTGTATGTAAAAATAGGCTTTGGGCCTGAGCCACACCTTCGAGGCCTGAAAGTCTGCATGTGAGAAAGACATGAACTCCCGTCACTCCCCTCTCACCTGCAGATATGCGTCCAAAGCCCAACCTTAATTTCTCTGCATGGCTCTGTGTCCGTCTGAATGCAGAGCCATGCAGAAGTGCCTGCCGCTACCCCCTCACCATCATCTGCATGCCTATCCCAGCCCCTGCTTGTGGGAATAAGGCTTGTGGGTGTAAGGGAATGCCCCATCAGGCGGATCTCCTAACATATGGAGTTCCGTACGCTAGTAGCTCCTTTGCGTAACATCTGGCACGCAAAAAAACACCTGACTTCCACAAGCAGCTTGTGGACATAGCGTGTCGCGCAATGGTCTTGATCTGGCACTTGGTTACTGTTTCCCTGATTTAGGATAAGTGTGAGTCGCCGCTGCCAAGGGCCCTTTTTTTCGAAAGGGTTGTTCTCTCTCAGCCAGGCTGTGAAATCGGTTGCAAGCTATCAATCCCAGGAACAGCGAAGGCAGAGCTGCGAATGGTAAGTCTAAATTTTACCCCAACCCTTTTCCAAATGCTTACCCTTCCCTTCCATGATCCTAATCCTTCCCTTCCATTACTCTAACCCCTAACCACAGCCTGACCCTAAAACTCCCATCCCCAAAGTCTGAGCCTAACACTCCCTTCCCTGCAGCCCAACTCTAAGACTTCAATCCCCACGGCGTAACCCCAAGACTCCCACAGCCACAGCCTAATCCGAAGACTCCCTAACACACAGGCTACCCTAAGACTCCCCTCCAGGCAGCCTAACCCTAAGACTCCACTCCCTGCAGCCTAACTCTAAGACTCCCTTCAAAGTTGCCTAAGCCTAAGATTAACCTTCCCACAGCCTCAGCAAACCCTAACCCTCAGCCTACCATGACTCTAACCCTAACCCCCTTTAATTACCCTAATCCTCCCTTCACAATGGCCCAAATCTAAAAGTCCCAGAGAATGTTACTCACATCCCCGGCGTCCAGTTGGTGTGGTGGGGGTGACGGTTCTCCCTCGGCAATTGCGAAAAATGAATGGGTAAGTATGCCTATCGGAATACTCACCCACTCGAAAAAAAAATCTAAAAGGGCTCTGTTTTCGAAATAGAGACAGACAAAAATTAGGTTTCGGCTGTCTCTACTTCTAAAACAGCCATTTCTCAGTGGCGTCTCCTTCCCATTTGATGCAGCACCACTTTATATACTACATTTTATATTGCGTACATAGATCGTGTAAGCGCGGTCTAAGGACAACATGTTGAGAGAGAAAATGCTTGCCCTCCTCCATTAAAAACAACCCCCCCATCTCATCCCTTGATCTATTTATCATTATTTCCCCCTGGAAACAACAATCTAGGCCCTGTGGTGCGCTAATATCTGCCTCTCCACAAGCGCCGTACAGTAAAACCCTGTACTTTGGTAGAACAAGGGAAAAATGATGTGCAAAGCTCTGCAATTAGGAATCTGCTGCATAATATGGATTTTTTCCGTACACACAATATACTGTAGCATTTATTTATTTTTTTTGTGCTTAGGTGGGGAAAAATAATGTGGAAAAATGTCCAGCAGATAAACATCTTTACTTCTTTGTATTCTACTTCCATCTTCTTGCAAAAACAGATCAAGTATATCTGATCTATGATCAGCATAAAGCAGCCAGTATAGCGCAGGATGGATCTATACAGTGCTCGCTGCGTACAAGAAAACTGCTGAATTAGGACCTTGTTATGGTCTGTGCATTCCCTTATGATATAAATGAATATTCACACAGGCTCTGTTATCCCCAGAATAAATGTTTCCAATTAGCTAAATTGAAGGGTCTAAGAACATACATGTCCTTATGGTAATTTCCTGACTAACTATGCATAAAACGCTTTGCATAAAATCATTGTTAACCAGCGCTATGCAAAACCACCACAAATTACACATAGGGCCTATTTCACTTAGCCTCGCTCCCGCGTAATTTGGGGTGCAAAGCTAATTCTACACTTTTTTGGGGGGCTAGTTATGCACACCTCATAGTGATGCACGTAAAAATCGGCAATTTTTTTTTATGCAAATGAAAAAGTGAACCGCGAGCACTGTCCCGTCATCGCAACAAATTGAATGACCTGATCTAGATTCAAAAAGTATAACCAAACAAATCCTAAATCACCACATATATAAAATAAGAGGTTAGAAGTGATCAGAATACAATCAGTACACAAATAGGATAGGCTGTGTATGGCCATAAAATAACCAATCACAATGTGGCAACATTCCCCGATATGTTCTCATTGAGATGCAGTTTCCAGTACGAATGGGCTGTATTTGGCAATGATACCCATTATGCTTAGGGTTAGGTAGCGGGTTAGGTAGCGGGTTAAGCTCCGGGTGGGAAAGGTTAAGGGTAGGCTGTGGGGTAGGGAAGGTTAAGCTCAGGCTGTGGAACAGTAAGGGTTATGCTCCCGGGAACTGAGGGTTAAGGGTAGACTATGGGACGAGAATGGTTAAGGATAGAGGAGGATTATGGTTAGGTTCAAAGAAGGCGAGGGATAGGGTAAGGATTAGGGGAAATTTATACCTGTTGCTGTTATTGCAGTCGCTCCATTGTCTTGGAGCTGCAAAAAAATCACTGGTGTCGCGGGTGCATTGTCTAAATACGATGTTTCACAAAGCCGCACAGCGCACCGACGAACCAGACCCGTTCTTAGCCCCAGCAATCCAAACGCAAGTGTACGGAACTACACTGCTACACTGCTGCTTCCACTGCAGTGGAAATGGTGGTTACGCTTCACTGACAAGGCAAACGTAGAAACAGTATAGTCATGAACTAAATTAGCTTCAAATGAAATAAAATGAAGAAAACAAACAATGTTCTTTTCTTTAAACCAACACACTGAAACATAAGTGCAGCATTCCCAAAGCTAACCAGTCACTAACATCAAGGGATGTCTGTCTAGGGTGTTCAGACTCACTTTAGCAAAAGGGTAATGGGGTCACTTTTACTGAACAAGGTTTCTATGGTGACCAGGACTTACAAAGGGTTTTAGGACTATAAAAGTTCAAACTAGCCAAAATAGTGCAACTATTACATAAATAAATGTAAAAAAAAGGATTATTGTAGGTATTTTATGTTACTGTTGCCGGGCCCCCCACTTTTTAATAAAGCACAGCGCTCCGAAGTCTAACTGCCAGTAACTCTACAGGTACAGGGATAGATGGCCTTTGGTATGTTAATTAAGCTGTTGAGATTTGATTGAGTAAACTATATTTGATATGATTATCTACGAGCAGGGCTAAATCAAACTTCCTTGTTTAATATATTATTTACATTGACACTTAATTAGTTAATTGAGGGCTGAACAAATTTGAAAGAGTAAGAGGCCCTTGTGTGTTATGATATTTTATTGTATACGAAGGGCTCTCCAAGCTCAATTGATACAAGTGTGCTTGAGGCTGGAGTGCTTGAGTGCATTGTAACCTGGTGCATTTTGCTGTTAGATCTCATTACTAGTACCACTGCTAGTATTTATCGGTCCTTCTGAACTGACTGCAAGAAGCAACCCATTTTCTGCTTCTTCAAGAATTGCGTCTGCTGTAACCTGTGACTAACAGATAAGAGCTAAAATATAATTTGTTCCCTGGTGGTCCGGAGATGAACTTAGCGTCCTATTAACTACGTTTTGCCATCTACCTGTAGCCCTGATCCACAGTAAACGATTCAGGGGGGACATCAGCCAGATACCCAAAAGAAGCGCATAGCAGTCACATCAGTCGATATCCAGGAAAGCGCATTCAGGTGCAGTGGGAGGAGTCAGAAACAGTCGGTTAATGGGTGTAAGAGGGAATCCCTATACAGCGCAGAGCTGTACTATAATAAATAGTTTTAAGTCAGAACCTGTGGCAACAAGTGCAACCTAATAGGACAAGTGTTGGGAACTATATAATCCTGTTACCACTGGTAGCAGCAGTGGGATTTGTGTCCTGTTACCCTTTGCTCTTTCAATGAAGATGATTTTGGTCCGGCTACCTACCATTTCTGTTTGCAATTTCGCGCTTACACCATCTACGTACAGAAATGGTAAGTAGACAGTGTAAATAAGGTACTACACATGCTTAGTAGCTCAATTCTTAAAACAACGTACGTAAGATGAAAACTACATAACTGTGAATCCGGACCTTGCTCAGAAGAACGGCACCAGTTCAAAGATATATATTTTGAGCAATGGGATTGATTGGAAAATAGATCGATCACAATCTGAGAATACAGAACATGTGAAAAATATGTACACATAAGAAAAGTCATCATGATGAGATATTTCTAGAGCTCTGTTTTGGAAGGGTGTGATACGCTGGTGCGATGTGTCATTTTGCGACGCACTGTAATTCCTTGTCCCAAAGCCTAACCATAACCCTTTCTGTTCTGAAGCCTAACCCTAATGATTTCTGTCCCGTGGCCTAACCTTAACCTTCCCCTCCATGCGGCCTAACCCTATCCATTCCTGTATCGCAGCCTAACCCTAACGTACCCTGTCCTGTAGACTAACCTTATCCCTTACATCTCAGAAGCCAACCCTACTGTCCCGCAGTCTAACCCAAACCCTTTTCTCTCTGGAACCTAACCTTAACACTTCCTGTCCCAGAGCCTAAACCTGTCCAAGAGCCTTCCTGTCCCAGAGCCTAAACCTAATAACGGCATTCAATATGGTAGGCGTTTTGTATATAGTTTTTCTCATAACTACTAAACGCAGTATGAGAAACTGCATCCCACTGTGAAGGATGCAACTGAAACACGTTCAACAGTTTTGTCCTGTCTACCGGCTAGAATTCGTAGGGATAAAAGACTAATAGAGTTTCATATTTGGAATAATTGACAAATTTAAACTCATTGGGCCGGATCCAGACCTAAGTGCACCCTATGTACGATCTCGTAGTGTATTTACGCGATCGTAACTACTGGGCACTCCCCTCGTCTGCTCGTAATTTTGCTGTTTTACGACTACCAAACCCCACCTTAACTTTTCCAAGCGTAACCGCGCACGTACGTAGCGTCCTCACGGACGTAACTGCCTGACCCAGCCCATACAATTTAAATGCCTCCCTCTGCCTCCATTGCGGATTTACGGCAAGCGTAGGGTTGGCACACCCCTTCGTATGTAGTTACGAAATAGTTACGACCGACCAGAGTTATGATGCGTAACATGTGCCGTGCGCAGGTGCAGAACGCACAAACAGTCGAAGTTACACAAGCAGCTTGCGTATTTAGTTCTGGATCTGGGCCACATTGGGGTAATCACAATGGGCCAGATCCAGACCTACGTTTCCATTACGTTTCATGGCGTAGCGTATTTGCGTTAGTGTATTTACTACGCACTCCCCTCGCTCGTACGTACTTAACTTTACACAGCGTAAGTACTGACATATGTACAGGCTCCACGTACGTATCAGCCTAAGCACACCCACACTGTATGATTTAAATGCCTCACCCCGCCTCCGAAGCGTAATTACGGGTGTCGTATAGGTGGCACGCTCCTTCATTCGTAGTTACGCTGTTGATACTAGCCTGGTACATACGTTCAGAGTTACGTGGCGTTATCTGCCGCACGCATGCGCAGTGTATACAAAATAGCGTTTTTACGTCAGCGGCTAGCGTAAATACGTTAGCGGGCTTAGTTCTGGATCTACCCCAATGTATTCATCACAATGTATTAGTAACTAAGAAAAAGAAGAAAATAAAATAAAAGATGCAACACAGGGTGAAACATGCCCAAATATTACAAAAAGACAAGCGGTGTGAGGGTTCAAGCAGTTTTGGGTCTGGTTATATATTATAGGATTTAACAAAAAAAAAAATGATTCCAGAGAATTGTGTAATATACGAAGGTAGCAATGTTTTTAGATGATTCAGATGGGGGCTTTAGTGTAACTTTATCCACTGTGCATTTAGGATTATCATTAGCATAGTAATATAGTCAACCCAAATATTAACTGCATGATATAACAACAGACCAAAGCCCTGACAAATGTGCATTCCCACGGCCGAAGCATCCAGGCATCAGTGAAATCAAACCAATAATCATTAACCTTGTTGCGATCATCCAATACTTTGGGATCAATTTAACTTTCCCCCTGCAAATGAAAATGTCAGTGGTGTGGTCTGGTACGCTTTGAGAGGCCACACCCAGGACTGAAAAGAGGTGGGGCACTGGCACTCTACCTGCATATGAAGTCACATGATGTGACGTTACTAAGAGGTGGAGTGTGGTGAACCTGCCGGAACAAGTCACAATAGACTGATATACAGAAAGGGCCAGATCCTAAACTACGTACGCAAGCGATTTTACACTAGCAACTGACGTAAAATCGCCCATTAGTATTTACTGCGCACAGCAGATGTCACGCCACGTAACTCTAATGGTACGTACCAGAAAGGTATCAACAGAGTAACTGCGAACGGAGTAACTGTGAAAGGCTGGGGGGGATGCTGATTGGGTAGCATGTAAACTCACGCGCTAAACCAAAGACTTGCAAACAAGAAGAAAATCTGAAGATCTGGTTCAATGTCATTACCTGCGGATTTGTCAATCTATGACAGTTAGCAATGTTTTTCTAAATAATTATATTCAAGTTAAACATATTCGATGAGAGCATTTAGACGTGTGCATGGTTGGTGTTAGTCCATGGTAAGGACTAAGGACCGGATCCATATCTACGAACGCATGCGCCCACCATATGTTCCGCAAAATTTCTGAAAGTAACTCCTCCTAGAATTTACGTCTAATGGGTTGGTTCTTTCCCTCCACCCGCACAATTTACAAAAGATGGGTGGGGGAAGATGTAAATTTTACAGTAGGAGGAGGGTTTTGTAGATACGTGCGGATCAATGGTCGTATGGACTGCTGATCGGCACGTTTCACTTAAGGCACTCTTATGGCAATGAGAGAGGGGAGTGACAGCAAGAGTTCACTCCCCTCTCTCATGCGTATTGCCAGACCCAGCATGTACGGAAAGAATGCGGGGGATCTGGATCCAGTCCTTAGTCTTAGAATCACAGTAAACTAAAGAAGATAATGTAATAGATAATAGATTAATGAAATAAAAGGAAATTACTGACCTGCACAGTGATAATGGACTTTGTTAACCAATCCGTCTGTCTAAAGTATGCAAATATACGCACGTGCATTGAAAGGCAACACCCATGACACGCCCGTTGCACTGGCTGTTTTTCGGTGCGCATCCATAGGGCAGCCTTAACTCTACGATTAGAGTTACGTGCGTATTTGTCTTACATACGTGCGCACATTAGTAACTGTGCCCCCATTTAAATGCCTTCCCCCGCCCACTTTCTATGAAAATCTGCACGTACGGAAGTCAACCACGCCCCTCCGCACGTACATGACTAAGTCCAATTTTTACATTTATGCGTAATGGACTTCCGTGCCTAAATCCTACGTAGCTTGCATATAAAAAAGTTACTACGCATGTGCAGTTCAACCGTACCTAAAAATATGAACGGAAAATGGCACAAAATCGGATCTGTGAATACGGTCTAATAACTGTGATTCCTGGATCAGCTGATATAGATGGCTTCTCCCGGATAAACGCCGAGTTTTAGTAACAACCTAATAAAGTTTAAATTTAAGTGATGAGTCAGTAACAAGTATTTTAAGAATCTTTACACTATATAAGAGGTATATTAAGGATCAGGATTACAGAGAACTATAAAACAATTTAATGTATAAAGCAGTAGTAAAGTGCAAATTTAGAAGTGAGTATAGACAACACCTGAGACAAATCATGTTACAATGTAAGGGGTGCGAATAACAGACCTCACAAAAGTTACACAGTGGCTTTCAGTGGTCTTCTGACAATTAACCAATGGGCTAGCTCACTCTCCAGTCACCCTGGAGGGACTGCATGACTGTACATGGAATGGAGACAACAGATTTAGTCTATGTATGTGATGGTACCCCTTCATAATGCTGACATAAAATATAAAATATATTCCTTACTTTTCCTTACTCTCCCGTCTTTCCCTCCACTTCATTCTGCTCCTGTGTCTCTTCTCGCTGCTCTCC
Organism: Limnodynastes dumerilii; assembly: GCA_011038615.1. Lineage (NCBI taxonomy): Eukaryota > Metazoa > Chordata > Amphibia > Anura > Limnodynastidae > Limnodynastes > Limnodynastes dumerilii. The sequence continues at coordinate 163,946 of WWET01001599.1, forward strand.
AGTGTCTATTCCTCCATTCTATCCCACTCGTGTCCTTCCCTGCTGCTCCCCTGTGTCTGGCTCTACACACTATCCTGCTCCTGTCTCTCTCCTTGCTGCTCTCTATTCTATCCTGCTCCTGTGTCTCTCCTTGCTGCTCTCTATTCTATCCTACTCCTGTGTCTCACCTTGCTGCTCTCTATTCTATCCTGCTCCTGTGTCTCTCTTTGCTGCTCTCCATTCTATCCTGCTCCTGTGTCTCTCCTCACTGCTCTCCATTCTATCCTGCTCCTGTGTCTCTCCTCGCTGCTCCCTTGTGTCTGGCTCTGCACACTATCCCGCTCCTGTGTCTCTCCTCGCTGCTTTTCATTCTATCCTGGTCCAGTGTCTCTCCTCGCTGCTCTCCATTCTATCCTGCTCCTGTGTCTCTTCCTGCTGCTCTCCTGTGCCTGGCTCTGCACACTATCCTGCTCCTGTGTCTCTCCCTGCTGCTCTCCTGTGTCTGTCCCTCTACTCTATCCTGCTCCTTTCTCTCTCCCCGCTGCTCTCCTGTGCCTGGCTCTCCATAATATCCTGCTTCTGTGTCTCTCCCTGCTGCTCTCCTGTGTCTCTCTCTCTTTTTCTCCGCTCTAACCTGCTCCTCTGTCTTTCCCCGCTGCTCTCAATGTAAACAGTTGACTTAATGAAATTTAAACTTCCATATCTTACCTACACACACACACAGGTCAGTCTCTGCTGCTGTTTATTTTTACATAATGGTAATTAGGTGAGAAGCAGCTAAGATTGTTGGGTACACGGCTATGTGCAGTCTGCCCCAAAGCATTCTGTTGGCTTATCACCCTTAAAATAAATCCCTCTGCTTGTAAATCGATTAGATTGTGTCATAAAACAGAAATATATTTAAAAAATAACTTTTTTTTTATTTTAGTGTTACATTGTAATCTATTGATTTAACCACATGCCCCTCTAGCGCAGACAGACCAACAGTGCTATTGTTGATTTAATAATACACCTTGAATGGTAAATAGCATGAACTCTGGTATTATCAGACGCTATGCTGCTGCGTTAAACATATTAACAGAGAGATTTTTCTTGTAAGCAGCTCGCGGTTATTTTACAACTTCAAATATCAAAACCCGCTTTCATCCAAGCCTAAATATTAGAGAAAGTACCGAGGTGGTGTGACAGAAGGCTCTCTACCTCCCACTAAATCACAGCTTGCGGCCCACAGATTATCTGCAGACAAGTGCCGAGCTGATTGGCATTGTGCATTCTCTACTTAAAAAGCCATTTAAGTTTGTAAAGTCATTATTTTGGCTTTTGTTCTTTGTACTTTCTTACCAGTAAAAGTCATTTTCCCAATGCAAACAAACACTTTGTTCTTACATAAAAATACAGAGCACTTATCTTTTAAACAGCAACACAAAGCTCACATATAATATGTATATACATATAAGACAATGGATGTGTTTACTCATTCAGAACTTTTTGTCAAACATTTCGTATTATTATTTTTATTATTATAATTATTGTTTTGTAATGCACTGGAAGAAACAATCCTTAGACAATTCTTAAATAAAGCACTTTTACCTATTCGTGAGCTGAATATTTCAACTGTCATGTTTAAATATAATGCATTCTGAGCCTCCATCACTACAATAGGAAATTATTAGGATGCAATAGGTTTTTTTTCAATTTTTATTTGACTGATACAACAATCTACAAAATAACATAACATTCAGTAGTAGCTGAAATGTTCAAACAAACCATATGTGCTTTTTTTAACTATCATAGGGCCAAATCCAGACCCAAGCTTGTTTTACGTATGCAAGCGTAACGCACTACGTATAAGCATAATGCAGTCCCCTGGGCACTCTTCTTGCACGCATGTTAACTTAGCTGTTCCGCTCCGTCTGCTAAAGTGGGCGGGGGGGAAGCATGCAGTATGAATGGATATCTCACACTTGTGCAGATCAGCGGTTGTACGGACCACTGATCCGCATGCTCAACTTAAGGCAGGCTTTTGGCAGCGTAAGCCAGCACAAAAGAGGGAAGTGACAGGAGGTCTTCACTCCCCTCTCTCTGTCGGAACGGACCTCGGTTTTGGGTGGTGATCTAAAAGCTACCGGGGTCCTGGTCCCAGGTCTAATGACCCTGGACTCAGACACACAGGTTTTTTCCTGTGTCAGAACCCGGAAAGTAGTGATTTGAAAAATGCGGATTCGTGTTTTTCAACCCAGGTCTCACCTAACACACCTGATTGGAGGGATTTGTTTACTGTTGCTATGCAACTGTCGGCATTTTGACCTGTCTCCAATTTGACCTGTCGACATAACAACCGACAAGAGTTCAGTTCTGAGGCCATATTTCCAGAAGGACATAAATACATTAGAGACTGTGCAAACAAGAGCAACTGAAATAGTCCATGGCCTGTGTCACATGGGATGCAGTCACCGCTGCAAAAATGCTGTTTACAAAATAAAGACAGCCAAAAATTTGCTTTATTTAAAAAAATAGCACTATTTCTAAACAAAGATTATGAATGGGTAAGTATGCTGATTAGCATACTTACCCATTCATTTATTCATTCAGAAACCACCACTGTAGACCCTTAGCACCACTGCATCGAGTGATTTTGGTTAGGCTGCGGGGAGAGGAATCTTAGGGTTAGGCTGCAAGGAGGGGAGTCTTAGGGTTAGGCTATGGTGAAGGGAGTCTTAGAGTCAGGCTGCGGGGAAGGAAGGGTTAGGGTGATGGAAGGGGACGGTTAGGGTGATGGAAGGGGAGGGTTAGGGTAATGGAAGGGGAGGGTTAGGGTAATGGAAGGGTAGGATAAATACTAACCTCTCGCAGCTGCAGATTCGTCTTCGGGATTTCCAATTGCTTGTCCTTGGCGGGACAAAAGCAATTGGAAATTGGCTGGTATAGAACCCTTTCGCCGACCCAAACCCATCTAAGAGTAGACTCTAGAAATACAGCTTAAATCATGTTATACGAGGGCAGGAGATGTCTCATGATATGAAAGGGTTACACTTCCATGCACAGCTTACTTTACAAGACAATAAAAAAAAACCTTTTGCTAAATCCACCAGTGCTTCTCCCAACACAATAAAGTAATGTTTAATGAAATCAATACTTAGCTAGGACACTGACCAGAGCAGACATCGGAAAGCCTAGGGCTGCTCAGTGCATTGCGTTAAGGAGTTGGAAAAAGGGATACCAGCAGCTAATTTCATCATCTGGAAGTTTTTTTCTGGGGTCAGCTAATGTATTATGACAGAGGTAATAAAAAGGACAATGCAGCCAAATAATGACATCTGAAATGTTAAGCTATAAAGATTTCAATTAATCTGTGGTGGCTCCAAGGTGCAATGTTAGTCTGATGGTTAAATCAATCCTGGAAAAAGTAGTCACATCATCTGCCCTTATTCATAAAGAGAGCAAACTATTTACATCATATGCATCTGACTGGTACATGGTGTAATGAAAAAAGGTGGGAAGTAAGAAGCGCTGCAGGGGAAGGGGAGTGGAATGGTAAAATGAAATAGTATAAATATGCAGTTAGATCGTAGCTCTTTCTAAGCGGGAATACACTTCAATAAATAAATAAACAGCAATAAAATAACTAAATAAATAGATAAAACGATAATCCCAATTAAATAGTAGTGACACTCCAATAGGATAAAAAACAAAACAAAAAGGATAGTGCGCAGCTTAATCCAATAGTAATTCCTGGTGGTTAAGTTCAAAGGAATAAATCTTTTCAGGGAGAGTAATAGGTTAATAGAGTTTCTTAGCGGGGAGTGACAATGGGCCTGATCCAGAGTTACGCCGATGCGTTCACTTACCTTGACACTCCCCCTGTGCGGGCGTATGGCCCCTTCCT
>WWET01001599.1:179794-193135 GCA_011038615.1 Limnodynastes dumerilii
TGCTGAAGGAGGCCACTGCAATCGTTGAATACTACAGTCATAAAGGGGTGTACTTGGCCTGCAACAATGCTGAATTAGGGGGTACATATAAAAGTAAAATCCACAGGACATAAGGTTTTCCAGCAGAGCATTGCCCAGAACATCACACTGCCTCTGTATCTCTCCCCCAAGTAAAGAACTCGCATCCACCTAGGCGTCAACAGGATGTAAAAGAAATCATGATTCCCCCAGACATAGCCACCTTCTCACGTGTCCATGGTAGAAGCTTTAGTCGGTAAACAAGGGTCAGCATGGTCACTCTGTAGATACACAGCCAGCCTTTCTATCACACCTTTCTATCACACCTTTCTATCACAGCCAGCAATCATTCTTTCCAGCAATTTGTGTTATAGTAACTTTTCTGTGGGATTGGCCCAGACAGGCCAGCATTCACTCCCCATTAGCCTTGGCTACCCACTGACACTTTCACCTGTTGTCCTTACCTGGACAACTTTTGGTACTAACCACGCCGTACCGAGAACATCCCACGTGACCTTGTAAATGCCCTGACCCAGTTGTCTCGCCATCACAATTTGGCCCTTGTCGCTAGCTCATTTTTCCTGCTGCCAACAAATCATCTTAAAGAACTTACTGTTCAACTGTTCACTTGCAGTCTAATTTATGCCGCCCCTTGACAGGTGCCATTCTAACAGGATAATCAATGTTATTCACTTCCCTGTCAGTGTATTTAATGTGTTGGCTGATTGGAGTATATGTATGTACTTAAATAGCTTGACTTTCATCAAGTAGCTGAGGGATTTACTCACTGTTAAAGCACTTTCATATTTTATTCCAAATGATCACTGAATAAAGTTTCTTAAGTACCTTGTCATATTACAGTGAGTTTGTATTTTTTTTATTTTTTTACAGCATCAAGTTAGAATTTTAATTGTATTAATATATGTTAAGTTTTATCAATTATCAGTGGCCAACATATGGCCCTTATATTTGGAATTATTACTATGAGGTTGTTATTGCATTTACTCCTATGCAAGGTATGTCTATAAAATAACGAGACTGTGATTCCACCTAGTAAACAAAACAGTCAGAACCGCTTATAACTGCATACGTAGTGACCTTGAACATGTGACAGAATGGGTTCCAGAAGGCACAAAGGTACCAGCATTATCATATGGAAGTTTTGAAAAAGCTGAGAGAAAGAGTTAGAAAAAAATGTCCGCAACTGTGGAAAAATTGTTTCATTCTTCACCAGCTCACACAGCACTTTCTGTGACCAACAATCACATTACTACACTTAAACATCCTCCATATTCGCCCGATTTAGCACCTTGTGACTTTTATCTTTTCACAAAAGTTAAATTAGTGCTTAAAGGGACACATTTTGAGTCAGTTGAAGAAAACGGCAGATATGTTGAAACAACTGACAGAAACTGATTTGCTCCATGCCTTCGAGCAATGGAAAACAAGACTACAGCGATGTATTAGTGCAAATGGGGAGTATATTGAAGAGGACAAGCATCACATTTGTAATACCGATAAATAAAAGTGAGTTATTTAATTAATCTCGTTATTTAATAGACATACCTCGTATATATGGCAATAAATGTACGCTATATTAAACCCAACAGGGCCATCCCTTCATGCCGACTTCTTTACACGTGGCTACAAACGCATTTTATAATCCTAAAATAATTAAGCATTCTTTAATGGGTAACTCTGCAAGTTATTATGCTTTCATGCAATGTAAACACAATCTGTGATAGTATTTGAGGATCAGTAGAGTTACTTATATCCTTTATATGAAAATATGATTCTTGTAACTAATGCAGATGGTGACTAATTAAAGACGCACAAAACCTCAGTTTCGTTATTTCGTATTATCATCAATTGTATGTTCACTTAAATCAATTGAGATTATATAACCGAGATTTAATCTTGTATAACATGTGGGTGTTTACTCTTGGGTATGCTTGATATAAATTTCTGCTCTTATAATTACTATCTCAAACTACTGACTTTTAAATCGCTATTTTGTATTGCTAATTCTTTATGATTGAATTGAGGTTCATTGAATTGATGTTGGGTCTGTGATACATGATGTTTCTATAACAGGATGAATGTGCTACATAACTGTGTTAGCCCCATCTGAGGTGGTATAGGTAACACAGTAGAACAGTGTAAATATGCTTGGGATAAATATAAGGATATCCTAAATCTAAATTAAATTGACGGTAAAATAGGGTCTAGGGTCAGTATAGTTTTACAACAGGGCAGATTCAGAGTGCATGGGCCATGCCCATGAGTAACTAATTTCAAGCACTTACTTAAGTCTGGATCTGGCCCATTATCTGTGTGCAATAAGCAAAAGAAAAATATTTTCCCTGCATGCAAAGAAAAACATTCATTTGACTCCCCCTGAAATATGAAACATGGTTCTTTCTCTATAAATGTCAGATTTGTTTTATTATAGCTTATGGCACTTGTTTAAGAGGCTCGCTGTTGTTAACAGAAATGTGCAATTCTTTGTCTGGTGAGAGGACCCTCCATGTGTCCTTCATTTGCTTAGACACACAAGTCTTTGGTTGCAATTCAGCAAAGTGTTTATGGTGCTATGTACTTTTCTAACACTTATTTTGACAGCGGCTTTATGGTATCACATAGCACCACCTAGTGGTCATCCTGTACATTTCACCAAAATTATATGATGGTCTTTATCCATTCAGCAGACATTACTAATATCCTGCCATGGAAAAGTTTACACACATGAATCAACACAAGGACTTTTTTATTGCTGGAAATAGCAACAACTAGTTCTATATTCAGCTTAATTGGAAAAACAGAAGTGTGTTTCCAAATTTAATATTACCGTGGTAATAATTCTTTATTAGCTTTTTGGTCACAGTAATTACGTTGAGATATCAAGAATTTAAAATACTTGTGCTAATGACTGAACACACTCCTGTTAATAACACAACAATGGGACATGTTTGACAAGTTCTATTTTTCTAAAGAGAAAGTGCTCTTTCTACATGGAGTTCACAGATGCTGGCTGAAATGTCCACTTCACATGCAGATAGTCTACAGCAGTCATACATGGGGCCATATTTACTAAGCTGCGGGTTTTGAAAAGTAGAGATGTTGCCCATAGCAACCATTCAGATTCTAGCTGATATTCTCTAGTATGTAATAGGAAAGTGAGAGCTAGAATCTGATTGGTTGCTATAAGCAACATCTCCACTTTTCCAAACCTGCAGCTTAGTAAATCTGGCCTGTAGCATCCTTGTGATTCTCTTCATGTGCTATTTATTTGAGGACTTGTTGGATTGCAATCACTATAAACTTTTGTTCTACGAGCTGATATAAACCTTATACACAGCATTTTTTATGCTGACCTTATTGCCTAGTGCCTCATCCTTTAAAAGTCTCTTTTCCTTTTTCTTTCCCTTCCCTAATTGTTTTGGTTGCTTGATCTAAGACTCAGAGTTAGCACCTCTATGTATTCTTAGGCTTAAGCTGCTGACATTAAGCTGCTCTGACTGTGCAGTGAGTAAGTTTTTCTATTTGCACATTCCAGCAAGAATATAACTATTTTCTATTTATGATATTGCTGGATCAATAACCAATGCACACTTGTATTAATGACACCCCCCTGAAAGGCGCTCCAACGATGATTGATAGCGGATTCACACCGTATCCAGGGCTTGAGACAACTCCTATCATTGGTGCAGATATTCCTGAGCTTGGCCAACCCTTAATATTTTTAAACCATTGTCACTTAAAACAACAACTGAAAGTCAGGATCTCTGGGCTGGCGGAATATCCGTTCTCACTGTAAGTTTTAATAATAAACTTATCCCACGCTAACGTGACCCGGTAATAGATCCTTGCATTGTTTTGGATTTCCTTTACTCTTGCAGCACTCAGAGTGCATGATTGTGCAAATGCCAATGTTTTCCGATGTAACCACACAGGAAACAACCACTTTGCAAAAATGTGGATTTGATCCACTATGATTTATGTTTTTAAATTAATATTAAGTGTTTGGAATAACTCCACCTGTTTTAACTACTACTTATTGCAGGGCTCAACAAATAATGGTCTTCAGGTCGCTATGACAACCGGATATATGGACCTCGTGACAGAGACAGAAGCAGTTTCATGCCTTGTAACTGGGCTCATATCACAGCCGTTCTCCCGAGTTATCTGTCTAGCTCCGCCTACTTCCTGTTCAGTCCTGTTTATCAGAAGCATTGCAGCAGTTACATCTATAGGAGGGATTGAACTCATAACCTCTTGGTCACTAAGTGCACTTCTTTACCATCTGAGATAAACAAACAAATGGTACATATTGGAGATATGAGATCAAATCTTGTAGCTTAATATTTTTTTTAATTTTCTTTCATGGAAAGTAAATTAGTTTTCTCTGAAAGAACTAAGGTGACGTCACACAGGTCCTAATAGTACAGGTCTAGAGGTACTTTCCTTGCAGTCATTAAGTTATGGGTTCAAAAATCCCCATTAAGTACTGAAGTAAACACATTTTCAAACCTCACCACAACAAACAGTTATAACCTCTCATACTGTTCCCCTGCTTAAATATTTAACACCATATGCCATATATTACAGCTCATGGGATACAGCAAGCATAGGCAAACTCCAGCATGCCGGGTGAAATTACAGGCCGTATTCAGAGATCCATTTTTAAAAGTACGCAGTTATACGCACGCACATAGCAAGGCCACACCCACCAACACCCTCGACACTCCCCTCTCCCGGCCGTGCAATCGCAGACTTACACCTCCATAGACCACCCTAATCTTTAAGTGTGTACTTACATGCGTATATGTCTTCTGTTCGTGCGATTCAGTATAGCCACGCCCTCAAGTGTTCTTTTAAATGCCTCCCCCCACTCACTTTCAAGTAATTTTTCAAGTACGTATTTCTACGCCGCCCATCCGTACGTATGTTTCCAAGTGCGATTCGCATGTTCGTGCCTAAAGCACTTATGTGTGTATATCCAACGGTACTTACGTAAATAAAGTGACTACACATGTGCAGTTAAAAAGTACCTAAAAATACGCACGCAACTCCGACGTGAAAACGGATCTCTGAATATGGTCCTATAACCCCTTTTTATGCTTTGCCAGGCATTAGCGAAGCCTGTGTTGTTTGAGAATACTGGAAGTTGTAGCTTCAACACAGCTGGGGGTCCGAAGGTGGTCTCTGATAGAAGACAACCCTAAGTATTACAAATTAAGTATACAAATAATGACTACAGTCTCTTGTACTAATTTCAACTTTTTCTTATGCTACAACTCCATCATAAACAAAAATAAATTCTAGTTCGTTTTATTGATTTTTTTTTTTTCCTAGAAAAGACTGAAAACATTTGTGTTTCCCAGAATAAACTAGTAATAATATAAATATGATTTCACAGATTACTGAATAAGGTTACACTCTGGAGGACACTATGTTTGGGTGGAAATTCTATTCTTCTGAAATTAATGTCCCATGCAGTTTTTAAGGTTTTTGTGACAAAGAAAGTCTTGCACAGACATCAGCACAAACAAATACGTTATATAAACAGCATATCAAGCATAACAACCATTATAACACGGCAGCTCCCTAATATGTTGTTCAATAGGTCATGAAATAAAATCTGTGACAGACACTAAGAATTCTGTTATCTTCCCATCAAAATAATAAAACTTCACAGGCTCATATTTTGCTGGTTTGTCAGAAGTTACACATTGGTGCTGAGTCAGTCTCAGCAGTAAATTTGTAACTTGGCAAAATAATGTTGCCTGGGGAGGTGGGGAGGACAAATGTATTAAATGCTGCCAAAAGTAGTGTTGATGCAATGTGTTCTGCTTAAATTTATATTGCAGTTTCAAAAAAATGCTCTTTAATATTTATGAATTCTATAAAGGTCCTGCATGCAAAATGTTTTAATAAAATAGATTTTATTATTATTGTTGTTTATTTATAAGATGACACATGATAATTACGGTGAATATCCACATAGGATGTGCACTACAAAGACAAATATACAAAGACAAATAATATAATAATATAGTATAAAGGTATAGGGGTAAAGTAACAAGTAGTGCAAGGGTGTTGTGTGGTTTGGAAAAAGGGAGGAGATGACGAGGGTACCCCAGGTAGAGAGGGGGATGGGATGAGTGTCTAGTGGTATGAATGAGAGGGTGATGGAAAGAGATAATGGTGATGGCACAGGGATGGAGGTTCCTGCTCGTAAGGAAACAAGTAGACTATCTAGACTATCAGGGGGACAAAAATGGATATTGGAAAATGGTTTGTCCAGGAGCCAATGAAGTCACGTTTGGCATTTGCTGCTAACTCAGAATCATCTTCAATATATAAATATTATCTACGTATTAGCACATGCCATACCTCTTGCTCACATGTGATGATGGGGTGAAGGAAACTTCTTCAATATCAGAGTCGTTATCCTCAATTTCCTGAAAGCAATAACAAGAAGAGAGATCACAGCGGTCAGCTGAAATAGACTACAGTGTGACGACACATATAGGGGACAATGGGCTGGATCCAGACCTAGTTAAGTGCATGAACTTAATTACTCCTGGGCTAAACCATGTTGTTTTCAGGAGGAGTCAGGTTAATTGTATTCTTTGCATGCAGGGATATATCTTTGATTTGCTTACGGGTGATGGAAAGAGATAATGGTGATGGCACAGGGATGGAGGTTCCTGCTCGTAAGGAAACAAGTAGACTATCTAGACTATCAGGGGGACAAAAATGGATATTGGAAAATGGTTTGTCCAGGAGCCAATGAAGTCACGATTAGCATTTGCTGCTAACTCAGAATTATCTTCAATATATAAATACTATCTACGTATTAGTACATGCCATACCTCTTGCTCACATGAGATGATGGGGTGAAGGAAACTTCTTCAATATCGGAGTCGTTATCCTCAATTTCCTGAAAGCAATAACAAGAAGAGAGATCACAGTGGTCAGCTGAAATAGACTACAGTGTGATGACACATATAGGGGACAATGTGGTCAAGTCATTTGCAAGGAAGGAGGCACATCAACCAATTAGACTCTATCACTTATCTAGCACAACGTATAAAATAAGAGCTATAATCTGATTGGCAATTACATTCACTTTCTTCCTACACTGATTTTCTAGTTGCTTTTTTTCCAGCGTTGGGGCATGAATAGTGTTACAGGCAGGGGCACAACAACAACCCTGAATTCAACATATCACCTTCAGTTCCAAATTCTGGACCGGATCCAGAATTACTAAATGTGTCCATTTTACACACTCTGGGCTTGATTCAGACTTAAGAAGGAGCTTGAAAATGAGAGGAAAGTTACTCCTGGGGAAAACCATGGTGATTGCAGGGGAGCCATATTTCATGTTGATTTCAGGGGGAGTCAAGGTAATTGTATTCTTTGCATGCAGGGATATATCTTTGAATTGCTTACTGCACACAGATACTGACCAGCTTTACTATCACACTGTTATTTAGACTTGGGATAGGAAATATCACCTCTCAACTCTAATAATGTTTGCAACAGATGGAATATGACTCCCCTGCAATCACCATGCTTTAGCCCAGGATTAACTTTCTTCTCTAAATTTCAAACTCCTTCTTAAGTCTGAATCACGCCCTCTGTGTGCGGAAGACGTCTGCATGTCAATACTGCTTATGTGTTAGTTTAAGGCTTCACATACGGATCTGGATCCTTATGATCCAGACTTCCGTGCTGGAAGCCTTTCTGACAGTGGGGCGACCCACCATGGTGGGCGGAGAGATATATATTTAAATAGCACAGTTAGGGCTTGGTAAGCCCCTACATGTGACCCTTATATATGCACCGGCCCCATTTTCCCTGGGTCCCAGGGCCAGATCCAGACCTTCGTTCCCTTTATGTTTCAACGCGTAATTACTATGAACTCCCCTCGCTCATACCTTAACTTTTCAAAGCGTAACTGCCGTCGGCCATAATAACTGCACAGACTTACACGCCTAAGCACGCCCATACTGTATGATTTAAATACCTCACCCCGCCTCTGAAGCGTAATTCTGGGTGTCATATGGATGTCAGGTCCCCGGAAAGCATAAATACGCTAGTGGACGTAGCTCTGGATCTGACCCCCGGTATGTAAGAAATAAGGCAGGTTGGGTACAGAAGTGACATAGGTGCAAGGGGAGTAAGGATTGCAAGGGAAGTGTTAGAATTGCTGTGATCGTAACTCTGTATTTCTGGACACGGTCCTCTGTCCAGACACTGGACCACACACTAAGAGAATGGAGGAGCCGCAGATTAGTAGTAAAGCAGTAAAACTTCATGACTGTGTGCAGGTGAAAGTAAGCAGCGCATGGCTCTGATGTTATAATGAAAAGGAAAGGACATTTTAGTATACAGTAAAGGTATTTTTAAAGAATAGTCTGTGTTGCCCTAAGCGAATCTCATTTTCCAAACTATACTTGCTCAGGCTCCATTTGCTATGACCTCGGCCTCCTCTTCTCCACCGTTACATGTAGAACAGATTTTATAAATGTCTCCGCAGAATCTGCACATAAATATTTGTAAAACTAGTGACTTACCTCTGAATAGTTCTTCGCAGGAACAGTTCTTGAGGAAGGTTGTCTTGACGACGAAGATTTAAATGCTAAAAAAGGACATAAAATGGAGTGTACAAAATGTTAATTTTGGAAAGCAATGTGATTATGTGTATTTGTACGCTAAATATCAATCATATTTAATAAGCAATGACTTTATTTAATCCCAAAATAGGCATTTTCCAAGGACGCCGATATACTTTACCATATGTCATTTACAATTTACCAATAAAATAGAATAAAAATAGTACTGAAGGGCAATAGAGTCTCCCGACAGACACCACAACGAACATCACCCCACCGAGACCGGCAAAGCAGCGTCCGTGAGGAAGGCTGTTCATTTCTAGGCGCCACTGGGAAGCAGACTAAAGACCTGAATTAGGCAACCTCTCCACAACACTGCATGTGCAGAATCCTGTGAGTATATACCCTCTGCACCCAGCCAGACGGGGACCGCTACGGGTGGATTGTAAAAGCCAAAAGGGTGGTAAGATTACACCCTTAATGAACTGTTTTTGATATCCCCATTGATGCAAGATTCTGTGGCAAATAGACGGAGTATATGTGGAAGTAACTTTACAGCTCTAAAAAACAAGGCAGTCGCAACACTGAATCAACAGGTCTGATTTATATGATCGTCTTTTTATCCTGTACTATTGGCCCGTATTCAGAGTACTGGACGTATAACATATATATCCGTAGTTTAGCGATTATTACTACTGCACATGCGTAGTCATTTCTTAACGTATTCTACGTATCTTTTTCTTACGTAGATTGCGTAAATGTGGTCTGAAAGACACCGGACGTATTTGTTATACGTCCGGTACTCTGCATATGGTAAATTTACTGCATTTCTTGCATTCTATAGATGTACACACTGGAAAATATTGGATGAATTGAATTGTTGGTGCAAATTTTGTGGCAATCAGATGCAGTATATGTGGAAGTAACTTTACAATTCTAATAACTGGGCAGTTGCAACGTTGGGGCTGATCCAGACTTATGGCGGGCGGCAGCGTAAGAACGGCTGAAAAGCCATTCTGCACATGCGCCGGTCAGATGTTGGACGGTGTAACTACAGTAATACCTGATTGAGGATTGGGCGTCCGTAGTAGCAGCGTAGTAACGGCTGAGGGGCCGTCTCTCGCCGTTACTACGCAAAGGTCAGGGTAGGTAGGAAGGGGGAAGTAGTTTAAAGAGGGAGGGAGGGAGGAGTTTTAGTAAATATGCCCCTGTCCCAGCTTATTTACCCTCCCTTACACCGGCTGAAGTTAGGGTAGCCTTCAGCCGGTGTAAGCGAGGGTAAATACGCTGGGACAGGGGGGAGTGTCGGGGGGAGGGCATGCCCATATGCTGTGCTTTAGTATGCACAGCGCATCGGCGTAGGTCTAGATCAGGCCCAATAAATCAACAGATTCCATTTTGGATGAGCTTCTTATTATCTTGTCCATTGACTGCATTTCTAGCTCTTTACAGATGTACACATTAGACTTCACTGGAAGAATTGAATCGTTCTCACAATCTTTATACCTGGACACTGGATTTATTAAGTGGACTATTTTCATCTTTTTTTTTTTATGGGGCAATACTTAGGCCTCTATTTCATAGTAATATCTATAGTCCACAGGCTTATTTAGTGGAGGGGCCCCATTGTGTTTATTATTTATGCTGTGCTATATTGATATACATATTGTTTTTTTATTTTCATGTGCATGTATTTTATTTGCAAGAATGGTTTTTAATATAAACTTGTTGGGTTATACCCACAGCGCATCCCTTATTTTCTACACAGTAATAAAGGGAGATGGCTAACGTTTATTTAGACTTCTCATTTTGTGCTTGACTCAGACTTACTACAAGGGGATGGTTTCTGTTCACCAGGATGGGAAAGCGCCCCCTATTGGTAAGTGACCATTCAGGTAACTGGTAAAATGTCTGATGGCGAGGCAGAAATGTAAATAGTAAAGTAAGGGCTGGTTTTAGCTCTTATGTACAATCCTGATTTTCGTGCCATCTCCATTTTATGTGGACATGGGGATAGAGCCTGACCCCCATGCGCTTTACTTGCATGTGAGGGTCTGTAGGTATGCTCCTATAGCAGTGAGTGCACGCCCCCTGCGCTCCCCGCTTTCGGTAGGCATTCTGGACACTTACGTTTCCCAATTTCTACCTTAAATTTTACGACTAGGTCTGCGGCTGCTACGGGGCTTCCCCTGCCCCCTCATCTACATGGCTATCCCCGTCTATATGGCGAGGATACAGCCTTCGTAACTGAAGGGTTTCCCCCTTCAGCGTAAGTACAAGTCCACAGTTTCATCGGCACTCGGCTCTAGATCGGAAGCACTTGCCCTAGCAAGTACATTGACTACATGCCCCATCTTCCCTCCCATGACATGCCCCTTCAGAACGCAAGCTGCGAGTCTTAATGGGCCGTAATTGCGAGCTCTTGTTTTCTGCGCCCTCAAAAAAATAATCAATCAGCAACACGTCATGACAGCTGGCGTCCACTCTTCTCTGGAGCTGACCCATAACATCTAGCCAAAGACTCAATTAGGTTATGAAAACAGACTATATAAATGTCTCCACAATTCTCTAGCCTCAGGTCCACCTTAGCTTAATATAGCCAAAGATCTGTCATATTTATAAGTTTTCTATTCAAACACTTGTGTTGTCCAAACACAACTTAAAGTGGGGGAAAAAAATAACACGATGAAAACTAATTTACTCAGATAAGGATACATGATTTGGGGGAAATGTCTACAGTGGTTTGAAGCAGTAATGACATGAATGCTTTTAAATAATTTGTCACCAATTATCTTCCTTTCACACAACAGACATTAGTTTCAGTAACATGCAGAGGATTACTGCATATCTGTCAAAGTGTCATATCTACAAAAGATGGGTCTATAATTATCCCCACTTATTGGAAAACAATGACTAGAGAGATATAAGGATTGCATTTCAGGTTGCTGTAGTATAAATACTAATGTAAGGATCACGATGATCTAATGTGGATGGGTCACCTTGGAGAGACGATGATTGATGTTCACATGATGCTCATGAGGTGTATGTGATTGGATAAACAAGTGAATCTCGCAGAATATTCTTTATATGAATCTGCAGTCCATCATAAGGCAATATTCTGTCAATTATCATTCATCATCGGAGAACAGGTTGCCATGACAAAATAAAGCCCAAATTACCACTAATACTTCCAGACATGAAACTCCACTTTCAGTATGCATTTCCACTCAATCTATTGCTTTTCCCTTCTCCTCATCATCAGGAATCATCAAAATTCTATTACAACAAATTACAGACTGCTAGGTTTATGTACCTGATTAGATTTGTACTTTAGTGTACAGGAACATGTTCAACTCAACATCATATAATAAGCTAATGTGTCTAGCTTCAGTAATACCTGACATATCGCCTCTAATATTCCTTCATAGTGCACCCTTTTCACTAAACCTTCTCAAAAGTAAAAGTGGAACTGTAGCTTGCAGCAACCACCAATCAGAATCTTGCTAGCAGTCTAGTAGAGTTCTGGACGAATTTCAGATTCGTCCCTTTTGGCCCTCAGGTTCTTTCTGTGTGGGTGTCAGATTTATGTGTTACAGGGTATAAAACTTATGCAATACTGGCCAAAAAAGATTGTTATTTGGATAAATAATAATGGACCGTATTCACAGACCCGTTAGTTAAATGTACGCAATTATACGCATGCACATAGCATAACACGGCCGTTTTGTCGGTGACTTCTGCCACCATAGGGCACCCCTATCTCTACATATGTTTAGTTACGTACATGCGTACCTTACTAACCGCGCCCTCAAATGCCCATTTAAATGCCCCCCGCCCGCTTTTAACTTTAAACATACGGAATAAAACCCCGCCCCTCTGTACGTATGTACGATTCCCAAGTCCGTGCCTAATGGACTTCTGTGAGTAAATACTACATAGCTTATGTGGAAAAAGTTACTACAAATGCGCAGTTTCTCAGATCCTAAAAATACACACGCAACTCCGCATAAAAACGTATCTGTGAATACGGTCCAATGGTTCTAATAGGATTGGAACACCAGAAGATGGACCATTCCGGAAAACTGAACAGCACGATTATTAGGTGAGAGCTTTTTCAGAGCCTTTTGTTGGCGATCCAAAAGATCTATGATTATACCGAGGGATAATTGTGTGTACCTGCCGATGTACATAGGACCGGATGGAGACCTCTGCAATGCTCAGAGCTCCAAGTGCAGCAGTAACAGCGGAGATTCAATGACGGAACCCTTCTGTCTCCAAATTCCCCCGGAGCGAGGGGAGGCCCCTTACGCTGGCAAGATTTCTGTGCTGTTCCACATAAAATGGTGATGGCTCAGAAATCTGAAACACACCTTTAATGTACCATTGAAATACCTCAATTTTCCCGCTTAGTATATGCACTGTACTCTTCCTGCCCCAGGAAAGACTTCCGGAATGGAAGTTAAGATCCTGAGGACCAGATCCGTGATGGAGGTCTAAAGCACCCATGCACGGTTGCCAAATGTGCTATTTTCCACTCATAAAAATTTGCCCACATTTTTTAAGTCTGCTCCGGTCCAGGGGCATTTTTAAGAAGAGAGAGGACCCTTGTGCAGGATTTGTACATGCCCCCCACCACCAAGAAAACACTTGAGCCACCACCCCCTGCAGAACACCGACCTCCCCCCACCCCAGCCCCCCT
>WWET01001599.1:217377-239136 GCA_011038615.1 Limnodynastes dumerilii
AAATCCCTCCTCGAGGTGGCATTACGCCGCCTCTTTCTATTTAAAATACTCCACGTGGTCTTTAAAGACCGCACAGAGGCAATCTATGTACCAAACCGGTATGTAGATTGCGTAAACGCATCCGTAGTAGGTCCCTTACTAAGGACACGCACCTAAGAAGCGCCTGCTTCTTAGGTGTGAATATGGGCCGCGGAATACATCTTGCTGGCTCTTGCTGCAGCTATGAGATCTGTCTGGCTTTCTATAAGAGTCACTGAAGCAATTATACACAATTCCAGACCGTCCAGGTGGAGAAACATTCTGCAACTCTCTCTTTCCTGTATAAATCTGCTATAATGTGTCATGTCTGCGGGATTTTCACCTGCACCTCACCTACTACGTAAACCATTCTCTAAAATGTTAATAGTATATTTAAGAAGAGATTGAACACCAATAGCAAGCAGGAGACATCTTAAACAAAGCATCTTATGTGCGGGGGGTGCAGTTTGTCACGCTGATGATCTATATTTCGACAAATCCCTGACCCTTCCCTAACTCAAACTCTAACCATCCACGTAGTAGGTAGACTCTCAGTATGAGATAAGATTCTATAGATTACATACACGTGCAGTGTGTGATTATGTAACTCAGGTATAGGTATATGCATATCGGATACCTGGCATAGAATGATGGGACTTGCAGATCACAATAGCTGGCATGCCACAGGCTTCCTAAATAAGCCTAAATCAGCTTTAACATGACTGGGCATAGTTTCCATTTCCACTGGACAACAGTGGCAAACAGGATTCTCATTCAAACATACACATTCATCCCTTCATTCCCTCATTCATTAATTCATTCATCCCTTCATTCATTCATCCCTTCATTCCCTCATTCATTCATTCATCCCTTCATTTCCTCATTCATTCATCCATA
The DNA here is from genome assembly GCA_011038615.1 of Limnodynastes dumerilii. Lineage (NCBI taxonomy): Eukaryota > Metazoa > Chordata > Amphibia > Anura > Limnodynastidae > Limnodynastes > Limnodynastes dumerilii. The sequence continues at coordinate 218,293 of WWET01001599.1, forward strand.
CATTCATCCCTTCATTCCCTCATCCATACATTCATCCCTTCATTCCCTCATTAATTCATCCCTTCATTCCCTCATTCATTAATCCCTTCATTCCCTCATTCATCCCTTCATTCCCTCATTCATTCATCCCTTCATTCCCTTATTCATTCATTCATCCCTTCATTCCCTCATTCATTCATCCCTTCATTCACTCAGGGCCATATTCAGAGAACCGTTGTCACGGCGATTTGCATGCGTAATTTTAGGTACGTTTCAACAGCGCAAGCGTAGTAACTTTTTGTACGTACTTTACGTAGACTATAAGCGCATAAGTGCCTTATGGACGGACTTGTGAATCGCACTTGGATACATACGCTCGGATATGCGCCGCAAAAATCCGCACGTGAAAATTGAAGAAAAATGGTCGGGGGAAGGCATTTAAAAGAAGGTATGTGGGCGTGACTAACATGAATCACACGTACGGAGGACAAATACCCACGCAACTGCTCACGGAAAGTTACAAGTGGTCACCGACAGCACGGCCGAGAGAGGGGAGTGTCATGGGTGTAAATGGGCCTGCACCGGCCGTGCGTATAGTTGCGTTCCTTTATGGAAGCGGTTCTCTGAATACGGCCCTCATTCATTAATTCATTCTATGCAGGTCTGGAAGGGAGATGTTTACCCTTCATGAAGTGATGGTCTTGACTAGATAAAACAAACTGGCTGATACAGAAAAGTTGGCGTCGATAGTAACTGCTGTTACCACCTGACTGATATGTCTTTCTAGCTTCCTTGCACATTAGGTTTTGAGGTTATTGTATGTATTTAAGATATGAGTTTGAGTCTAGTTACTGTCCTTGAAATGTCCTTATGTACGTGCATATCACCAAGCAACATATTTCTGCTCAACCAACTGAGATTAATAACCTTATATTTTCCTAGTGATGTTAAATTGGGTAGAAAACATCATGTGTTCGTATTTGGTAGATCTGACTATTTTCTAATGTGATTTTCTAATGTGAATTCCTGCATAACCCCTTTAATTAGTATTTACAAATAATAAAATGGAAGGCAGAAAAAAAACACACCATACAGTAAGTGCAATCATGATAAACAGTATAGTGAATAACAGTAAGTGCAATCATGATAAACAGTATAGTGAATAACAGTAAGTGCAATCATGATATACTCCCCTGGATTAATGAGTTGCTCACTTTATGCATCCAGCTGAAACAATTTACAGCCTGATCAAGACTCAGGTATACATTCGCACAGCGTATCTATACATCTATATGCCCAGCGAATGCCCAGCACAGAAGCAGACGGAACCGCAGCTATCCAGACTAGAACGCAATTCACAGCTGACACTGTCTGCCATTGATGGGCCAATACAGGGGTGCGAAGGGGTGGACTAATATAACCCATTTACAGAAAGGGCATTTTTCTATATATGAGCTCAAACAAAACCCAATAGTAGCATAAACGCACATAATTTCAGTTTGTGCACCAGCTACTGGGTGATGATGATGGTTGAGTATCTACAGTTATAGAGACTATTAAAGTAGCATTTAACCTTTGAAAACACTTCACTTCAAAAGTATGAAAAGGTTACATTTCAGTCTGCATCAAACCCTTAGGGACAGATTATCTAAACTACAGGAAAGTAAAAGTGGAGATGTTGCCCATACCGTAGTGACCAATCAGATTCTAGCTCACACTTTCCTATAATATACCAGAAAATGTCAGCTAGAATGTGATTGGTTGCTATGGGCAACATCCCCACTTTTCCTTTCCCGCAGATTGGTAAATCTGTCCCTTAGTGTTCTAAGAAAGAAAAAAAATCATCAGGAGTAAACTTTATGAAATATGTTCAGTGCTCACTCATTATCAGGTAGAAAAGCCCAAATATCCTAGGAACAGCCAATACCTCAAAAAACACAAAAAGGAAAAATAAAGGAGAGCTTAAATTTAATATCAATAAAAAAAAAATCATATAAAAAAAATGCAGTGCTAATTAGAATCACAATAGATAGGCAATAGAGGGGAAACACTCATGTGAAGATCTCAAATAGACATATTGGGCCATATTCACAAATATGTTTTTGCGCAGAGTTTCGTGCGTATTTTTAGGATCGGATGAACTGCACATGCGTGGTAACTTTATTTACGCTATTTACGGTGAATTTATTCACGAAAGTCCATTAGGCACGTACGTGTGAATCGCACTTGGGGACAGACGTGCGGAGGGGCGTGGTTGAAATCCGTATGGACAAAGTTACGTGAAAGTGGTTGGGGGGGGGGCATTTAAATGACCATTTGAGGGCGCTTTTAGTTGCATATGCACGTACGTAAGTTTTATACGCATGTAAATGCACACATAGAGATAAGGATGCTCTATGGAGGCGTGATCACCGGAAAAACCCTTGCCTTGCAACGTACGTGTATATAATCATGTACCTTTAACTAACGGATCTGTGAACATGGACCATTATTATAAAGGATATTCAGTATTATTTTTTGAGATGATCATATGAGTGTTTTCCCTCTATGCAAGATCCAGTGTGACTCTAATTAGTATTGCATGTTATTTTTAATGTTTTATTGATATTAAAAACTTTTTATCATACTCCAAGAACTTCCGTACATTCTTCCTTAATGTTCTAACCCCAAATAGAGTTACTACAATTCTAACACAATGCAGAAATATCCAGGTTTCCATGAGAACCATACTGGACTTGTTATTACTTCCTCCTTGATTTGTGTGCTATGATCAGCCCTTGCTTCTGTTCAGATATGTATGTAAGTGCGTTCTTCATTGGCTCCTACATGACAATGTATCTGGAGGAAACTTGGTACACATACCCTTTATTGTCCAACTTTAAATACTGGCAGGGATTTAATTTAAAAAAATTCACCCCTTTCAGAGTCAGGGCCCCAAAACAGTGTAAGGAGCTTATGGAAAATAGGATTCAGTTTGAACAAATAAGGTAAGTTGTGGCTGGAGAGAGGACAGAGCATAATTTGAATCCCATAGTAGGGGACTTGGGGTCCCGATCGGACATCTGTTAGTGCACGCTGGGCAGAAATTTAACTCTGACAACTTGTTCTGGGCCTTCCACTGGATGGATTTGGATGACATCACATTCTGATTTAGGAGGGTTTGTCCTGATTTGCAGGCCGCAAAACGGGGCAGGGCTTATGGAAAAGAAGGTGTGGTTTAATAAATAAGCTGTAGGTGCACTTTGGGCGCAACAGCACAGAGATTATTTTGTCCCAATTTCGGGATTTTAATGCTGGAAGCTATGTTTTTAGGGCCGTAAAATGATGTTATTAACAAAAACTTTATATTTTGTCATAATCTGGTATGGTAATAATAACGAAAAAGATTTAAACACGGGCAATGCCGGGAACTTTTGCTAGCTTTCCTGTTTTGATTGACACACTGTTTTTTTGTTTTGTAGGGACACTTTTATTAGTTCTTATATGCTGACTCTATGAGTTACACTTGTGCTCAGTTATATTCACCACTTCACTAATCATTAGCAATGCTGTCTACAGGTGTTCATCCCCCTTTTGTCTGATTTCTCTCTATGAGGAAGGTGCAGGATCCACCTGGACATCTATTACGGCTGCAGCTTAATTAGGTTTCTCATATCTTCTTTAGTTGAGTATTCCCACTGAAGTGCCGGGTACTAGTCACAACTGCTCTACAACTTGATATTGGCTGTATTTTGATTATATTCTGTTGTAATCTTTGGAACACATCTTTGGTAATAAAACCTCTTTTGTGTTTTGGATCTACACCATTAAGTTGGAATTTCTACTTATTAACCTTTAATACAAAATTTATACAGCTGACATCTAAATTGTGGATAAATCAGAGCAGAAATGGGCTACATTCCAAATATTAACATTAGGAACGGATACTTTTAGCGAATGGCCCTACTGCGAAAAAGTACCCGTTCCAAATATCGAAATGTTCCCTCCCCAACACGGGCTGCGAGGACTGGCTTTGGAAGGCTATGGGGACAGCCTCATACAAGGGGAAGGTTAGGGTTAGGTTACGGGACATAGGGCGTTAAGGTTAGAGTTAGGGTTAGGTGGGAGATGGAGGGTTAAGATTAGGCTAATAGAAGGAGAAGGTTAGAGTTAGGCTATGGGAGATGAAGGGTTAAGGTTAGGCTAAAAGAAGGGGGAGGGTTAGGGTGAGACCTTGTGAAAAATCTTTCCTGTTGCTGTTTGGGCAGTTGACTCATCACTTGTCGTGGGGTCAACGCTTTCTTCATTGCAGCAGTCGCAAAACAACTGCTGTCACTGCTTCACCGCTGCAATAGGATGTGTCGAAAATCCCTTTAATACAACTTACACCCAATTCACAGTTGACAAAAATACATAATCACAATGGCTATAGGTGGATCAACCTGCACCTACCCGAAACCCTGGCATACCTATAAATGATGGTAATGCTAACGATGATGAATAAAAATTAAAAAAATTTAAATTATAATAAAAATCTGGTTTGTTAGGAGACACCTTCTTTTAAATGTAAAAAAAATTGGGGCAAAATAACTATGAATCAGCTCCAAGAGATCTACGCTATATTAACAATTTACATTTTTTATTTTAATACAATGTGTTCTGTAACAAAATATTGTTGACAACATTTTCCTTTATATTCTAAATTTTCTAAAACAATATGCAAAAAAATCAGAAAAGTATGCCCTACAGTGCAAAGAACAACCCAAGGACAAATAAATACACCAATAAATAGAATAAAAATAATAAAACTCTTTACTGATAAAATATAACTCTTTACTAAATAGAAGTGAAAGATGTGCTAAAAACAATTCATAATAAGGATAAAAACAACAAAGGACAAATAAATTAGTAAATGATTAGGAATATATTTGTAAAATATAAATATTTGTAAACTATATACTATAAATAGATATAACGGTGTACCAAGTGCAAAATAGGCAAAGCACTTTTTAACAGAAGGAAAAAAAAAATATATTGTTGACAAAATGTTTCATTATTTTCTAAATGTAGTAAACAATATTTAATAAAAAGTTGTATATTAATATACCATTAATTTACAGTTTGTTTTAGTAATTTCTTTTATCTTGATGCTTATCATATATACGTAGTTGTTAATGTTAAGAATTTATATTTTTTTGGAGAAATATTTTGTGGATTGTGACTTTTAAGTTACTTCACATAGTAGTCACTAGAATGTACCTTTGGGAATTCTTTAAAAGCATTTTTTATTTCAACACCTTTTTAATCTAATTCTAGGCAATGTAGTTACATCTACTAGAATATTGATAGAGTAGATGAGAAGGGGGGGTTGCTTATATCTGGGGGGAAAAAAAGCCTCCAACCCTCTTTGTCGCCTTTACCTGTCATTCAGGAGGTATTACGCTCTAAAGAGACTGCACAATTTGTTTTCTGAACATAATCACTCCCTGTGAGTTCTTTCCACAATTTACACCTACCTATAAGGCTGTATCTTCTCTGCAAATGAAAATCTCTGCATTTAAATGTGGAATTACCTACAGCGTAGGAACATTGCACTTTCTTTAAAACTTTTTTTTTTATGTGTAGAAAATGAAGAGAAAATATGAAATTCTGTCAATATCCTCTTTACTGTTTTACTGACTGTACAGAAAAAAGCTAATTAATCCCAAATCAACTTAATGATGAATTAAGCCGATCTCTTATTTAAGTTAGTACAGAAAGGGATTTACATAAACACCAATCATCCACTCTTGTTAATCACCAACAAAGCTTATCCCATTGTCAGATCAGGAAATAAAAAACATTGAAGGAACATTGCAACAAAATGAGTCAGAAAATAAATTAAGGGCTTAGATGTCTAGACAAATAAATTCTAAATGACTTCTAAAAAAAATAACAAAAATAATAATCAAGCATAATACAGAAACTATATTCTGTTATAATAAACTATTTTGACATTAACATAGAAGATTTTTTACAGAACAGAGCACTATTATTTATTAACAGCTGGTAAAACATGGTTTAAAATTAATGCAGGACTTACCGTCCAATATGGACATGTTATTTGATGCTGCTTTTGATGCTCGACCACTAGAGGGCGTATCCTTACTTGTGCTTCCTGCAGAAAATAACCATATAAAGCATATTTTTGTTACTAGTGTTCTCATAATTTAGTGGTTATCAATTTAATCAAAGCCTGCCCCTTCCTAGCATTGCATTTCCCCAAACACCTGAATTCTGGTTGGCTACATGGACATGGCCTGGGAACGAAGGACAGGACATAGTGCTCTATTTAAATAAAAGTGCAATTTGTTCATATTTACTAAAACTTACCCTCTGCTGGCTGTCTCGCGATGACATTCGATCTTTTTGCAGTCATCGAAGGTGCCTTCGTCTGAATGAAGTCCTGTCGGAGGTCTGCTCATGCGCAGTGACTCTCTTCTGGGACTTAGTAAAAACGAAGTCCCGGCATGAGAAATACTGCACCTGCGGGCAGACGCATCTCTCAGGGAGGTAAGTTCTTAAACCTATTCTGTTGTTTCTTTTTCATTTGTGGGGAATTTTTTCATTGTTTTTTAATTTTATTAAAAAAAAGTTTCTTTTATTTTTTAAACAAGTCTACTATTTGCACATATTCCAGCAGACTCTTCATATATATCCCCCTCTTCCTCCCCCTAATAACAGTTATTATGGGGAGAAAAAGGGGGTTATATGGGGAGATCGCTGGAATAGAAGCATTAATGGCAGTCTGAGCTGGAATATTTTAACGCTCAGAGTACAATGTAACGGTCTGGCAAGGTCATGCGGTATTTACATGGATCGCCATGGAAACTGCAGTTTTCCATGGCGATCCATGCTTTGTAAATAATATTAACTTCGTTTTCATGCGCTAATGCCCGTTTTCACAAGATTTGGCGCACGCATGCACAGATGTCACAAACTAACGATTTGCGTAAGTCCTCTTGCGGACTTAATTGTGATTACAGTCCATCATGTCCTGTCATATGTGCTTGGCAATTAATAATAGCAATTTGAAATGCTTGCGCTATAACATCAAGCAGTTCCAGCACTGCTTCTACATATGCAATAGGTGTATCCGGTAAAACAAATTTCTTTGTTTCCAGATATCACCAAAATCATGTACTACACCAAAGGCATATCTAGAGTCTGTGTAAATGTTATCACTCTGTCCTTCTGCAGGCTGACGTGCTTTAGCGAGTACTTTCAGTTCTGCAAGCTGTGCAGTACAGATAGTTACATTGTCATCTACAACAGCAAACCCTGAATGTGAGCCTCCTGTTTCTGTCTGTTTGTGGCAACTACCATCAACATAAAATGTGAAGTCAGAGTTTTGTAGGGTAATCCTCACTCAGGTCTAATCTCGGCAGTGTCTGCTGGTCTGCATAAGACAAGCAATCATGATTTTTATCACTAGACATCAGTTTCATCATCATGATTTCACTTCAAAAAAAAGAGGGTCACCTCCCACTTAATAATGTGACCTTTGGGGGTGTGTAATGCGAATACTATTCTTCATCAATGAGAGCAAAAGCGGCAATAGCACCAAGACACATAAGATAAGCGTTTGCAACAGGGTCTAATATGCACTGTAATAGACTGTTGATTGTTACCATGTTTTAGTGTTAAATCTCCTGTGGCATTTCCCATTTATTCATGACAACACTGTACTCAAATAATAGCATTATATTTTCATACATCCTTACCACTAATGGCCCATTGCCCCACTACTCCCTGTTTGTTAGAGTCACTTGTAATGCTTCCTACACACCACTGATAACCTAAACTGTATATAGCAACCCTCAGAAGTGTCCATAGCCCCGCACATCAGAGGGAAGTGACAGGGGGAGTCCACTTCCCTTATCCCCTTATCCCTGATTCCTTCAGTAACCATCTTAAAAGGATCCAAGCTGATGTGATAGGCACACAGCCTGTTCCTGTAGATGGTGCTTCTCATAACCTACAACCTGGTGATGAGGTGATAGTCCTGTGATTCCTGAGGCCTGGCTCGCTGACTGATCAGTGGGAGACACCCTACCAGCAGGGCCTGATTAACCATTAGGCTGACCAGGCTGCAGCCTAGGGCACATGGCTTTAGGGGGGCGCCTCCACAAATTCCTTTTGGAGAGGGAATGAATCTTGGATCTTGAATGTTTGAAATAATGAATTTGTAGCTGAATAATAATAAGTGTTAACATTGAAGGAGGCGAAGGGGAAACCAAATTTGGGACTTTGATGTCTGTAGCGGCGGTAATTCTTAATCAGGCCCTGCCTGCCAGTGGTGTTGCTGACCAATCCAACTGTTGGAAAGGTCAAGGAAAAAAAGTAGGTGGATTCACGCACTGAAAGAAAGTAAATTCTCCTGCAGTACTGCAGCCTGGGACCAGCTTGCCGATTCTGTTGTGTCTACGGGCTGGATCCAGACCTAGAAGTGCTTGAACTTAGTTACTCCTGGGCTAAACCATGTTGATTGCAGGGGAGTCATATTTCATCTGTTGCAAACAGTATTAGAGTTGAGAGGTGATGTTTCCTATCCCAAGTCTAAATAACAGTGTGATAGTAAAGCTGGTCAGTATCTGTGTGCAGTAACCAATTCAAAGATATTTCCCTGCATGCAAAGAATACAATTAACTTGACCCCCCCCTGATATCAACATGGTTTAGCCCAGGAGTAACTCATTTCAAGCACTTAACTAAGTCTGGATCCAGCCCTACCTCTCTACAGTATATTTGTTTAATTAAAGCCTTAACAAAAACATCCTCCTCGCCAATGCACCCCCCAAAATCAACAGGGATCCCGCACTACACAGTGTAAATTAGTAATGTTTTGAAAAGAACTAGGATTCAAATAGCCCCAAAGGCTAACGAATGGTGAAAAGTATTAAATACAACGAATGCAATCGATGTCCAGGGGCCGTATTCAGAGATCCGTTTTCATAACGGCACCCATGACTCCCCTCTCTCGGCCGTGCTGTTGGTAACTTCCGCCTCCATAGACTACTTGCAACTCTCCGTGAGCAGTTGCGTGCGTATGTGTCCTCCATACGTGTGATACATGTTAGTCATGCCCACATACCTTCATTTAAATGCCTTCTCCCACCCATTTTTATTTAAACATTCACGTGCGGATTTTTGCATCGCATATCCGTATTTATGTACCAAAGTGCAATTCACAAGTCCGTCCGTGAGGCACTTAGGCGCGTATAGTCTATATAGAGTACGTACAAAAAGTTACAATGTATGCGCAGTTGAAACGTTCCTAAAAATACGAACAGAATTCGCACTTAAAGCCGTTTTCTGAACACGGCCCCAGATAACGGGAATGATAAAGAAAGTACTAATGAAACTTAGTTTTAGACTATGTAGCTGCACCAACTGGTGTATTTTGTTTAACTTTAGAGACCCAGTTTGGGGTAAAATGCTGTTATTTCTTCACCAACAGTACAGAAAAATCTGAAGAGGTCATTGAAGCACACAAGAGAAATAGAGACACTTAAAGATAACATGATGTTGAGTTACGAGGGGAGGGCTGGTTTTGTTGGTTGGACCCTGCAAATTTGATAACAAGACTAGGAGGCTGAGTAAGAGACGTATTTGGTTTATTAAGGCAGATTACTCTTATTAGGGATATCAATGTTCATTATGATAGGACTAATTATTATATGCTTTCTTAAATTAGCTAAAGTTGCAGGAATGTGTCCCTTATGAAGAAGGTAGCACGTGAAAGGTATATTTTTTGATGTTGGATAAAAGGCTGGCTTCGGCTAGACCTACAGAGAGCTGATGAGACATTGTAATATTGAAAAAAGAAGGGGCTTATTGCCGCTTGCCAGCGCTATTCTCTGCAGCCCCAAATATATTGAGGGAGATCCCAAACTCCATACAGATCAATGTGCACAATGTACCAGTGCTATAGAGTGAAAGGTGCTATAAGTGCTGGTGATTGTAGTGAATGAGGGGTCTAACTAAAATCATAGTCCTAATGAATGTCCAAGAAATGATGATCCAATAGTTCAAATCACAACATATACTTTAGTCACAAATAGATGTCCAAAAATCCACAGGTAAGTGTTCCCATATGGTGCCAATCCAATGTCTGGTAAACATCCAAAAAACCAAATAAAAATGCACGTTAAAAAATCCCTGGATCTTAGTAAAACCACTTTATATTTCCTTCCTTGGCCAGCCTTTAAAAGTGAGAGAGACAAATCTTAGTTTAAAATCTCAAACTTTACTAGACAAGGTAAAAACATCGTGACTATTGGATCATCATTTCTTGGACATTCATTAGGACTATGATTTTAGTTAGACCCCTCATTCACTACAATCACCAGCACGTATAGCACCTTTCACTCTATAGCACTTTATAGCACCCACCTCAGGATATTAGCTTTTTTATATATTGTTTTCACTCACCCCCAGTGCCCCGTCTCGCAGCGCCCCAGAATATATTGGTACATTTTGCACAGAGACATTGTAATATGACCCATGTAGATCTAAGATTGTTGTTATCAGTTCCTGCATTTACCCTCCTTTCTAGCCATTTCTCATTATTGCCGGGTGATAAAGTCCCGGCCCCTAAGCCAGTGATCTCTTGGCTTGTCCGAGTGTGAGGCCTTAGGGGGTTTTCGATATCATAGGGTGGTAAGTTGTTGAGTTTGCCTGGGGAGAAAGGCTGAGGACAGGAACTTATCTCCATCGCTTATCTTAGCAACTCCAGTCATTATTGAGAAACATCAAGTTCTGATACACTGGTTACTGAAAGCACAATAAACACCAAAACAGAAGACGTGTCGGGACTTTATCAATGTATGCAGGACTAGGTGTCTAGAGAGAGTTGCTGAGATAAAAGATTTAAGCAGGCATCGGATGGGTCTGTACTGTAATTTGCAATGTCTCATCAGCTCTTTGTGTTTTCTCCACAGACAAGATTGTAGGTGGCCAGTTTGGGCAAAAGAAAGGCTCAGAAGAAATTCATACAGAGTGGAGTGTATTGGATAGTCCCCCGTTTATTGTTTTAAAGTTTGCAGTTTTACAGGTTTCTCCTTAGTAATTGATAAAGTCACATGCTTTGTGTGAGTACAACTAAGGTATTTCTTTTCAAGCAATTATGGATGATCAATGGGTGTGGGTCCCTGCTAAGAATGGCCCTATTTCTATAAGGCCTATTCGAAATAGAGACAGCCGAAAAAAGTAACTTTTGGCTGTCTATTTCTAAAAGGAGCCTTTGTTACGGTAACCTCAACCGATGTATATACTGGAAGTTGAATAGTCAATAAGAATGGGTTTTATTGAAATTATATGATATGTTTTTAACAAAGATATTTTAAAAGTGTAGCACAGCTTTAAGAAGTATTTCTCTAACAAGTAACTTGTGCCAGACTTATAACCACATCCTTCAATCAACCAGCTGCACTAATACTCTCTTCTGAAGGTCGATTTCTTAGTTAGTCCACAATAAGTTACTGTACCATTGTATATATCAATGTACATAGAAACATAGAAAGTGACGGCAGATAAGAGCCACATGGCCCATCTAGTCTGCCCATTTGTTTATTGAAAACTATACTGACCCTAGACCCTATTTACTCTCAATTTGGTTTACAATTTAGGATACCCTTATATTATTCCCAAGCATGTTTAAATTGTTCTACTGTATTGGCCTCAACCACCTCAGATGGGAGAATATTCCACTTATCTATCACCCTTTCAGTGAAGTAATTTTTCCACACATTTCCTTTGAATCTACCACCCTCCAGTTTGTATCCATGCCCTCGTGTTCTATTACACCTCTTCTTTTGAAAAATGCCCCCTCCTCTAGCTGGTCACAACCCTTGATGTATTTGAAAGGTGCTATCATGTCCCCCCTCTCCCTTCTCTGCTCCAAGCTATACATGTTTAGTTCCTCTAGCCTTTCTTGGTATGATTTGTTACAAAGGCCATGGACCATTTTAGTTGCTCTTCTTTGCACAGTCTCTAATGTATTTATGTCTTTCTGGAGATATGGCCTCCTGTACGTGTCAGTGGTCTATTCCTACACGTGTTTTTCTTGTCCAAATGAAAAATGTGTTTTTAGAGGAGATTGGTTTGAAGGTTCAAAACTGAAGGTCAAGATAAGACGTTAATCTGAATTATAGTGACTAGGGGCTGGATCCAGACCTAGTTAAGCGCTTGAACTTAGTTACTCCTGGGCTAAACCATGTTGATTGCAGGGGAGTCATATTTAATCTGTTGCAAACAGTATTACAGTTGAGAGGTGATCAATATAAAACAATAGCGGGGAATCCATAAAAGCGCTAAGAGTCCTGCTGCAAAGTCTATTCCCTAGAGTGTCCACACTACTCCATAGGCAATACAAGATAATAAAAATTAGGAAATAAACATAAGCGCTAGGACAATGTATAAAAATGCATATACATATACATATAATATAAAACCATGTACTATGCGGCACACAGGTGAAATTATATGTTAGGTGGCAAGTTTCATGAATCCATGGGATAGTGCAACCCAAAATCAAAATTCAGGTTTAGTACTTAAAGTTCTGTTAATAAAATCCACTGTTGCATACAAACTCTCCTCCGTATGGGTACATATGAATAAAAGAGAGAACAGGGATCAATGTAAAGTAAAAAACAATAAAAGACTCATAAAAATGTAAAAATCATAAAACTTTACTGAAATACATAAAAACAGAACATATAAGTATAAAATAGAGAACTGAGGGGTAAAACAGTAATCCCCTACCAATATTGCACCAGAGTCCCAGGAAAACTGCAGATTGGACGTCCTAAGCAGTGATGTTTGAGAAGTCCCAAGGCATCTGTGGAATGTAGGCGGGGGAGAAGAGATACCGATCATCTGCTGAAACCGGATCCTATTTCAGCAGCTAATCGGTATCCCCCCTGCAATCAACATGAATTAGCCCAGGAGTGACTAAGTTCAAGCACTTAACTAGGTCTGGATCTAGCCCTAGGGGCCAGATTTACTAAACTGCGGGATTGGAAATGTGGAGATGTTGAGCACATAAATCCATCAGATTCTAGCTCTCATTTTCCTATTACATACTAGAGAATGTCAGCTACAATCTAATTGCTATAGGCAACATCTCCACTTTACTAAACTCTCAGCTTAGTAAATTTGGCCCTGGGAGTCTTAGAGTGTGTGTTAAACTAAGGTTCTTTTGAACATTAAATAATGAGTTAAGAATTATTTCAATTACCTGTACAATGACAATAGTTTGCTATATTTTTCTCTTTAATAATGGGATATCTGACATAATCTAATATGGGCCTTAGCCTTATGTTATATGTTTTCACATCCTTTAAGCTGTAATAGTTACGTGTAATCAAGATACACAATTCTGCGAAGCAGAGAACACCATCCAGATTAAGTTTTTCCTCCTCGTTCTAATATTTAACTCCCATTATGTTCATTATAATTTCTGATGTATAAAGACTATTGTTGTGCTGTTTTGAAGATGTTACATTCTTTTCTGAATCGGCTCGCTCTGTACAAGTACATATGCATATAAAGAATTAAATTATACTAAAAAAGACTTCGGATCTGATTCACAATTAAGAATCTGCGGCTTTTTCGGTGCGTATATTTAAGAAGGGATATACTGAACTTGCGTAGTAACTTAATGTACGAAATTTATGTTGGACTTAACAACGGGACGGCTCTGAATCCCCATTACGAACCTATTTCTTCAAGGTTCGCAGTGACTTAAGAATAAAGGGGCGTCGATAAAAGTTAAGAACAAAGGAGTAGATTCTCGGCCGACAGGGGCGTTACATACATGTCGTACGTAATTCCCCAGTTCATGCGCTCAACCGTCTTAAGATGCCGTAAGGGACTTACGAAAAGGGGGCTTTCTCCCCACCCATTACGCATGTCAAATAGTATTTTGTCATCTATGGTCCTTGTTGGTTGGAGTAGTTCTTTATGTAGGGGGTCTGTCAGAAGGGTCGATGGAAGCAGAGAGGAGGGGAGGGAGCTTAAATGGCTTCCAAGGAGAAGCAGAGAGACGGAGGCTCACGCGTATGACAGATTGCAAATAAGCTACGAAGAAAAAGGCAGAAAGCACAGAACTTGTGGTATTAATCTTCCTTACCATGAAACACAAATGTATAACAGTTTCTACTGAGCAAGACATAAGAACAGGCTGCTTTAGTGAAAATGTAGTGCAGGTGGAATAATAACCATCCTGTTATGAGAAGGCCATTTATAACGCAAAAGAGTTTTAATGCATCATCACCAAAATATATATATATAGAGATGCATGTTATCACAGTTATTGTTTATGAATGTCCCATTTAAATGCATATGATGATTGCATGTGACCTCCTTATCCCCGGGGTGGATGTGTTCTATAAATTCACTGCAAAAATAGCAACATCTTGGAAATTACGCACAGTAAACCCTATATAAAGGGTTACCAGAGTCGCAGCTTTAATGTAAGATGCATGAAGTATGATTGCATATATTGAATAGAAAATCTTCATGACTTGTGCAGTTTTTCCGGCTTGTGAAAGAATAAAAAAAAAGGACCCAAACCAGTTTTCCAGCTCTCGTCTGATCTCTTATTAACGGGGGTATCTACTGGTCTTTCCTTATTAACGGGGGTATCTACTGGTCTTTCCTTATTAACGGGGGTATCTACTGGTCTTTCCTTATTAACGGGGGTATCTACTGGTCTTTCCTTATTAACGGGGGTATCTACTGGTCTTTCCTTATTAACGGGGGTATCTACTGGTCTTTCCTTATTAACGGGGGTATCTACTGGTCTTTCCTTATTAACGGGGGTATCTACTGGTCTTTCCTTATTAACGGGGGTATCTACTGGTCTTTCCTTATTAACGGGGGTATCTACTGGTCTTTCCTTATTAACGGGGGTATCTACTGGTCTTTCCTTATTAACGGGGGTATCTACTGGTCTTTCCTTATTAACGGGGGTATCTACTGGTCTTTCATTATTAACGGGGGTATCTACTGGTCTTTCCTTATTAACGGGGGTATCTACTGGTCTTTCCTTATTAACGGGGGAATCTACTGGTCTTTCATTATTAACGGGGGTATCTACTGGTCTTTCTTATTAACGGGGGTATCTACTGGTCTTTCCTTATTAACGGGGGTATCTACTGGTCTTTCATTATTAACGGGGGTATCTACTGGTCTTTCCTTATTAACGGGGGTATCTACTGGTCTTTCCTTATTAACGGGGGTATCTACTGGTCTTTTATTATTAACAGGGGTATCTACTGGTCTTTTATTATTAACGGGGACATCTACTGGTCTTTCCTTATTAACGGGGACATCTACTGGTCTTTTATTATTAACGGGGACATCTACTGGTCTTTTATTATTAACGGGGGTATCTACTGGTCTTTTATTAATAACGGGGACATCTACTTGAAACGAAGGCGTCTTTATGTAAAAACAGAACGGGACCATGTAATGTTTTCTTGACTGGTAAAGGGGCAAATTAAGTATGCGGCAGCATGACATTAACCCTTGTCATGCTGCCACTTATGGTACTATAAGGCACAACATGCCCTGCTAAACATGGACATGCTGTGCCTTATAGTATGATATGCGACTGCATGCTAAGGGCACTAGACATTTTTTGATTTTTAATTCCCAATTTTTTTTTTTTTTACATTTCACAAAGGGGCCATGATCAGAGGTGATTTTTTTGGGAAAGTCATCGTGATTTTATCCATAAAAAAATCGCTGACTATCGACGGAGATTGTAAATCACCAGCTAAAATCTCTGCTTAGTCAATCCAGCAATTAAAAAAAAAAAATAGCTGGAAAATCGCAGCGATGGTTGGCAGTTCATAATCGTTGCCAAAAAACGTCTGAGGCCCCATATGTTGGTGCTGTACAGACAAATAGAAAACAGCTTCTAGAAAAAAAAAATGATATTCATAGCACAGACCTCTTCCTCGTCTTGATGTTCCTCTTGTGGATGTTGTCTGCCCTCTTCCTCTACCGCCACGCCCCCTTCCTCTTCCTCTTACTGGTCCTGCAGGGATGTCCTCGTCCGAATCCTCAAAGGATGGATTTGACTTCTTCCTTACATTCACATCATCGTCATCACTCATATTAATATCTTCAGCCTGAGATCTGTGAGCTCTAGCGCGGCTTATTGCCTGAGGAGCAAAGGACACAGAATAAAGGTTTTTGTATTGGAACAGACACCATTCTTTTCCCTGTGTCTCCTGCTTGTTCCCCCCTCTCTCTTAGCATGTTAGCTCTTTTGAGCAGGGTCTTCCTTGTTCCTGTCATCATTCCTCTACCTTGTCCTCATTAATCCCCACTTTTTCTCTCTATTTATTCATCTGCTCCTACACACATATCCAGCATCTTTATTTTCCATACATATTGTTCTGCTATTTTTGTACTGTGTTTTTGTATTGTACTTGTATTGTATTTCTTATTCTACGATTTAATACCCTCTGTTATTTATTGTATATTTAATTATTGGCTTTCCTATTGCCTCTGTACAGTGCTGCGGATACTATGTGGAGCCTTATAAACAATAATAATAATAATAATAGTAATTTGTGTAATAACCTTTACATGTGTTTCCTACAGACCATTCCTGGTTTCTGTAGGGAACTTCAGACTGCACAAGAAGGCAGGTGTTTGATTTAGAAATTGTACAGTCTCGGCATGCCTTACATTTACCACCATATCCAGACCTATTTTAAGTGGGGAAATCTTAAGGCAGGAGTCACAGTTCAGAAGTTGAGTGAAGCGCGACGGATAATCTAGATCAGGTGTTATCAGTTGGATTTAAATTGAACTGATCCAAAGGAAACCATACAAGATTATGATTGTTATCATTTAGATAGAGGCACTTATCAATATAGAGAAGGCTCATAGAGAGCCAGACTGACACCTGCTGCTCACCTAATGCCTCTATTACTACTGTCTATGACAGAGCTCCATATACTTAACTGGAGATGTGAAACAGAGAGAATAAAACAAAAGGCCTCACCTCTCGGACCTCCTCATCCTCCTCATTGGTATTCTCCTTTCGCACTTGCCTAAAAACTCGAACCTTGAAAGCAAAAAATTAGAGAATTGGTGTAAAAATAAAGATTGTAAATTTAAGCTTTAAATATTAATCCAGCGATTCGTATATGTATGTTCTTTGAAACATTCTGCAGTGTCAGCACATGTGTAGGCTTGTAACGTATTTCACTGGTTCAATCCTTATTGCATTGTTGGTCACATCATACCACAAGGAGATTGTCATTATTGATTGATTGTCGCCCGGGAGGCTGGGCACAGGTGGCTGAAGGTGGTTACCATGATCAATTGATATATTTACACAACAAAGACAACACTCTTCAGATTGATATTCCCCCGAGCTGCTTAGATTCACAACAAATACACAATTTTATGAGTAGCATCGCTCTAATTTAAATATATTTACCAATGTTAACTTTCTGTTTATAAAAAGCCAAGTAACAAAACATGGTGAGACGTACACCCAACACCGTAGTACAAGTAGTTCAGGACACACTTAGGGTTCAGGGGTTCCAGGCACCCCCAAGCTAAAATAATTTCGGAGCCGTTTTTTTTTATGTATATAAAAACACCTTTATTCAGACTTTTCTTCTGCTTTCTTTTACCTGGATGAATTCCTTCTTGTGCTAGGGTCAGTATAGTTTTCAATAAACAAATGGGCAGACTAGATGGGCCATGTGGCTCTTATCTGCCGTCACTTTCTATGTTTCTATGACACTTTCCTGTCATTACCCAAACAAGCCATGTGGAGCTGCAGGGCCAGAGCATAGCACAGCCTCCCTCTCTGCAACTACTGTGCACTGGTTGGCCACTGACAACAGGAGGAGTTGCAGCAGAGAGAGGCTGTGCTATGCTGCCAGCTCCTGTGCTTTGACTAGCCTGGGCGCATGTGTACTATCACACTGCAAATGGCAGCTTACACAACTGTGGCTATTTGCACTAGGGAGCAATGCATGGCCGTGAAGCTGCGTTATAAGGGAGGGAGAGGGCGTGAAGTTACATAGCCCATTTGCAGTAAGGGCATGCTCCTCCCAATTGGCCGTATCCAGAATTACGCAATGAGGTTGTCTTCTAAACTCTGCACATGTGCTCCCAAAAGGTTTGTGGTATGGATCTGGATCCTCATGATGTGGGGAGATAACCAACCTTACATATAGCATGCATAGCATAGAATAGTAATCATACAGCAAAAGTTTGATTAAGCCCTTACGTATTATTCATATTTATGCACAGTACTAATTTTCGTGTGGTTAGTGCATAAAACTAAAGGCTGCAGGGAACGGAAGACCTGCACATGCGAGGAGAGTGGCTAATATCTCTGATGCCAAGGTGATATGATCACAGTGGCAAAGGAATAAAGGATCCTGTCCAATGAGAACAACCCAGACCTGAATGTTAGCATAACTATGCACAAATACAAGCCTATCCCTTACGCTGGCTACCAAACAGGGGTGGAACTACCATTGGTGCAGCGGCACCAGGGCCCATGCTGATACAAGGGCCCACAGCTGTCATCACCGCAACACCGAAGCTCCCCACCAGATTACCTGGGTTATCATCAGGACCAAAGCATATTTTTTGCACCTGGGCCCACAACTCACAAGTTCCACCTCTGCTACAGAACATGTCTACGTCCAGGGCGATAATGCAAACCTAAACTCCAGGAGTGGTGAACATTGCAAATGCTTCACTAAAGATATAGAAATGTTGGTTATGCTTTGTGCTGACAGCCCATAAAAATCAGGTAAAGAATGTTGTTTACTGAAATTATTTAAATCGATTTTTTATTTTTGTGTTTATTTTAATAATTGCCATATATTTTGTACATTCGTCAACAAAGAGCATTCACACGAAGCATAACCAACATATCATGATAGAAGAAAATGTATAATTGGTTGTCTTGATAAGGGCTGTTGAAGCAGCTGAAACGTGTCGATGAGAGTAGAGTCAACGGTGTGTTAAATCTTGCCAGTCGTGTGAGCGGGAGTTTGTGTTCTACAGTGCTGTTATTCCATCCACATTTTCCCCACATGCGGGTATGCATTTGACCGCTATTGCTGCTCTTACTGCTATTTGATTGTTTAATATTTTCTTATGTGTTTTTTACTTATATGTTTCTTAATTGATTATATGCATTACTGAACGTGGCTGAACACAGCCTTATTAAATTTTCAATTTTAAATCCCTTTTTCTCTCTATTTAATTTTTATGTACTGGGAATTGTGATTGAGAGCCAATTTAAAAGGGAATCTTTCTGACTTGGAAGGGAGGAAGCGCCGTGTGGGACAACCAATTATACATTTTCTTCTGTTCATCACGTGCCATTGGTGGTTTGGCAGTTTTTGTTTGACCCTGGCTGCAGGACTCCAGCGCTAGATAATTGGTTTTATTTTTATTTTTCTGAACATATCATAATAGTTGAATAATCCTGCACTTGCTTCTGGATGACTGGGGGAGGAGAACGTAACGTCATTGTACTCGATTGTTATGTGACCAGGTGCAAACACTGCAACTACAGAGAGATCCAGAGCCATAACTTTAGTTCATGTGTGGATCACTCTTAAAAATCCAATTATTTGCCTGGAGTATGTCCAGACACAGAATACTTTTTTTATTTTGCATTTCATTCTAGATCAGATCCGTTGTGTGAAACACTATGTCATAAGGACAATCAGCACACAGAATGTTGAATGGCAGCCCCCACCTGCTCATCGATCTTCTCCTCTTCGCCATCAATGTTCCTTTCTTTCAAGAAACGCTGCGTCTTCTCAAGCTGGAATTTCACTAGTTCCTCTATGGCGTCTTTCTCTTCTTTGTCCACAAACTCCTGTACGGCCTCCCCCATACCACGCTCGGTGAGAAGAGACAGCTGAACATTCTGTTGACAAGTACAAAGGTCTTAAATAAACCATGGTGAAGGTGCTGTAGTGATTGCATTATAAGTGATTTTAAGTGTATTTAACTAGGTTAATAAAAATAATATTCCATTAATTCCATTACCATACAAACATGGCAGAAACTCACCAAAACTTTTGCAGGTGACCCTACCAAGCAGTAGTCTGAATACTTATGCAAAACATGTATGTTTAGTTTTGGTAAAAGTCTATTGGCAAATCTCTTGACTTTTCTGTCAGGGTTGAAAACTTTTGCAAGCAACCGTATTTTCATCAAAAACATGTGCCATTCCTTCACCCATTCTTCCTCTAACAAAATGGAGACATTTTTCTTTACATATCACAGTTAATGTACAATCTTGTCATAACTATCTCAACAACTAATGAAACAACAAATTTAACAAAATCACAACTTAAAAACCATAAAATTCCCGGCAGACTCATACTACTATTTAATTATGCATAGTATTGAATCCTCACTAGATGACCTCCACTTAATTAGATTTTTGTGGTTATAATAATAATAATAATAATAATAATAATAATAATAATCTTGAGTATTTGAATCTGAGTTGTAGAAAATGTGTTCTCTCTCCCCAGCCTCCCTAACTCTTCAGGATCACCTTGCTTCCACCTTAAAAATAAATAACACAGAGAATTCAGCTGCACACAGCATACATAGGGGTTATTTATTTTAATAATTAGTTACGGGCAACAGAAGCGAAGTCTTGACTAAATCAGCAGTCTCCATAGCTTTGGGCAGCCATAGAGAAACTATTAAACTTTTCTGGCTAGTTCAATTAAGTTAAAGATGTAGGACCTGATTCAGAGATCTGCTGCCGATGGAATCTCAAATATACGCATCTAAGTGGCAGGTCGGAGCAGGTTACAAA
>WWET01001599.1:247437-273633 GCA_011038615.1 Limnodynastes dumerilii
AACACTGCCATTACCCAGTAACAGACTATACCATTCTATCTGTAACATACACACAGGATAGAGAATGTCCAGCAACACTGCCATTACCCAGTAACAGACTATACCATTCTATCTGTAACATACACACAGGATAGAGAATGTCCAGCAACACTGCCATTACCCAGTAACAGACTATACCATTCTATATGTAACATGCACACAGGATAGAGAATGTCCAGCAACACTGCCAGTACCCAGTAACACACTATACCATTCTATCTGTAACATACACACAGGATAGAGAATGTCCAGCAACACTGCCATTACCCAGTAACACACTATACTATTCTATCTGTAAAATAAAACGCACAAACGTCCGTTACACATATTTGCAAATATATGATAAGCCACCAGCCACTGTCAAGGCCTTTCTGCTCACTGTGGTCCCGTCTCTAACAATGATATATATATCTTTCCTAGCTTGAAGGCATAAGCAGAAGCAAATGACCTTTTCAACACCTGGAGAGGAAGAGTCCTCTAAGGACTGTATATTAGCTGAGTATCCACTTTATTACCTAGACCTGTATATCTGTTCATTGAAGAAAATACCTAACCGGTCAAATGTCAGCAACACAAGAAGAAACACCAGAATAAATAGGAATAAATGTGATCTCAGTGTTTCTGGTTTGAAAATATCAGAAATCGTGATTTCCTGGGGCTGTCAATAGAGTTAACAGAAGAAGAGTACAAAACAAAACTGGGCAGAGGGGGTTGGAAACATTGACCAAAAATGTAAATAAAAAAAAAAGACAAGAGTAATAGTCAAACAGTCGCACTTGGAAGAAGAGCAAACCATTACACTTGATCCCATTCCAGTTTTTAAAGAACAAAACTAGAGCCTACTGAAGAAACCTAAAACTAATGTCCATTTCTGATATGACACCTAGATGGGAGGATCAGAACATGGCATAACATCCAGCTGCATCCAATGATTGAGGCTGGTGGTGGTAGCGATATGGTATTAGGGCGGCTCCATAGCACACATTAAGTACCAGCAGAGTGTAACTAAGTGCAAATTCACAGCCAAACGCATTTTTATGAATAGCGACCCGGGCTCATTTGTATAAGAAGGAACCAGCAGTGTGTGGTTCATTTGGTATCTCCCCTGTAGACGGTGCACACCGCACCGAAACGGCTGTCGGGACTCTTGCTGGCGCTGGACACGTAAGACTTCTTCCTACCCTGGATTGTTAGGAGCTATAGTTTGTTTTTACTGCATTTTTTTTTTTACACTAAGAATTAGGTGAAAAATTGAGTAAGTTCACCAATACTGGTCCAGATTCACAGTTACGTAGTTTTCGTCTTACGTACATTGTTTTAAGAATTGCGCTACTACACATGCGTAGCAACTTATTTACGCTATCTACGTACCATTTCTGTACGTAGCTTGTGTAAGCTTACATCATTATGACTGTTGATCATTTATAACTCCCTCAAGCACGGACAGATTAACAATGGGGCTAATGGGACTAACGACCCAGGCCTCCATCTGAAAATAGCCCCCCCCCACACTGCATATCTCCAGGACTGACAAATTCCTCCAAAGCATACTATGTAGTGTGGGCCCCAGATAATATTTAGCCCCAAGCCCACGGGGTCCTCAATCTGTCCCTGCTCAAGGAACATGCAGCTCTGTCTATGACTGAACAAAGACCTGGTTAAGAAGAGGAGTTGTCATTAGGTATCAGTTGGATTTAAATTGAACTGATGCAAAGGAAACCATACACGATGATGACCCGGGTTCACAGTTATGTAGTTTTCGTCTTACGTACGTTGTTTTAAGAATTGAGCTATTTCTGTACGTAGATTGCGTATGCACGGTATTTAGACGCAATCGTGCTTTAGACCGTGCTTACGCAATCTACGTACAATTCTTAAAACAACGTACGTAAGATGAAACCTACGTAACTGTGAATCCGGACCACTGTTTCTAGCCCAACATCAGATTGCACCAAACCACCTATTTGTTTGCAAGATGACATTCACCTACATTGCATATGAATACATGGCACGTGCCTTTTCAAGGTAAAATTGCAAAACATACTGCATCAACAGATGTAAGGTCATCAGATTCTGCTGTATCCAGGATTCTTTGCATGCGAGGAGGGGCCACACCCCTCACTAACACAAGGAATTCTTACACAAGACCCCTAGAACTGCTGCCTCACCCTTGTGTACAGTGGGGATGGCTGTGAAAATCTGGCTACAGAGTAGAGTGCTTAACACATTCTTGTCCTAATATTTACATACGCCCCCTCCCCCCACATAGTGGAATCACTTCTGAATGGATTTGGTTGATGGACTAAATAGGCTCAAAAGTGCAAAGGCTTTACCTTGACAGTCAGTGTGAATCATGAAAGGCGCCTTTTAAATAATAGACATTACATTTATCCCCAAGTGGATATAATCAAATGTTGATTTAAGAGATGTGACTGTTAAATTCCATTGTTCATGAACAGTCAGAATGCAGGAATAAGCTACTGCCCCTGACCATGAAGCACGGAATATAAATGAAATATTTTCATTACTTCTTCATTTTAGTTTAATAAATGTCACGCAATTTTAACAAAATAATAAGAAAAATAGCAGCAGTAAGTACATATTATGGACAAGTTATGCAGTCTGTTGAGAGAATTAAGTTATTATTTTTCTGTGGAAACATGCTGTAAATTTGCAAAGAAGATACTTCATACAATGCCATTTTCTACTATTAATGAAAAAATGTTGTAAATATATATTTTGATGTTAATCCTGTTTATATAAGTGCAAAAGGGAAAAGCTGAGCATCCGGAGACATGTTTCCTGAGGCTGGGACAGTGTATCAGGAGGGAGAAGAGAGGACCCTATAGTAACCATGGGTAATAGTGGAGAAGGGATAGGACTCTATGGGCCAGCTTTACTAAGCTGCGTGAAAGGAAAAGTGGAGAAGTTGCTCATAGCAACCAATCAGATTCTAGATGGCATTTTCTAGTATATAATAGGAAAGTGAGAGCTAGAATTTGATTGGTTGCTATGGGCGACATCTCCACTTTTCCTTTCCAGCAGCTTAGTATCTGGCCCTATGAGAGAGAAGAGATTGTGCCACTGCAAATGGAACCAAGGTGGAAGCTGGAGTGCAAACGATAAGATCTCAGAAGATAAGACGCTCCAGGAAAAGAGATGGTGCTAAGGTAAAAGGAACCAGGGGAGGAAGGGTGCAAGGGGATATGGTCTCAGTGGACAGAATACTACAAGAAAGAATGCCAGGGGTGAAGAACACAGGGTTGGAGCAGGGTGCCAGGGGAGATGGCATCTGTAAAGAGGTATCAGTGGGCAGGATGCTACAGGAGAGAAAACAAGTAATCAAAGAGAACAGGGAAAAGAAGAGAAAGAAGAGAAGAGAAAGTCAGGTAGAAGGTGTTAGTGGACAGTAGGCTATAGTGTCTCAGTGGATGGGATGCTATGGGAGAAAGAAAAGGTCTCAGGTAGAAGGTGTTAGTGGACAGTAAGCTATGGGAGAGAAGAGAAGGTATCGGAGAGAAGGTCTCAGTAGACAGTAGGTTAATGTAGAGAAGAGAAAGTATCAGGTAGACAATCTTAGTGGACAGTAGGCTATGGGAGAGCAGAGAAGGTATCAGGTAGACGGTCTTAGTGGACAGTAGGCCATTGGAGAGAAGAGAAGGTATCAGGGAGACGGTCTTAGTGGACATTAGGCTATGGGAGAGAAGAGAAGGTATCAGGGAGACGGTCTTAGTGGACATTAGGCTATGGGAGAGAAGAGAGGGTATCAGGAAGAAGGTCTAAGTAGACGGCATGTTCTGGGAGAGAAGAGAAGGCATAAGGGAGAAGGTCTCAGTGATTGGGATACTGTGTTCTCCCCATAAAATTTTGCCGGGTGGTATTAAAAAGAAGGCGGGTTGGGGTAGTGTGACATTTTGCAGTTAAAACACTGGACGGAATCCAGACATCCGTTCCCATTGCAGAGCTCCTCGCTGACAGCGTACAACTGAAAGATAAGCATCTGAGGCCTCAGACGCTGCCTGCCATGTAACTTTATTTTGTTACATGACAGGCAGCGTTGCAACCCACTGGTGGTTGGAAGCACAGCTTGGGTGTTCGATGCCCCCTGCAAACTATAAATTGTACCCTCATGTTTAATAATTTAACACCACTATACCATATAGACCACATACTAGAGAAGGCCCTACAATGCAGATTGCATCCTTGTGACCACTATACAATAAATTTAACATGTAACCACAATGCAGTATTAAAAAAAAAACAAAAAAACCTAGAACACATATTAGTAACCAAAATACAAAAGTAAATGCCTTCTGAGTGCTTACTCTTATCCAGTGACACCTCCCCACAAACGCAGACTGCACTAGGTCCAATCTTCCACCCCCCTTGTGTCTATAGCCATGAAATCTACCCCATTGTGTGTCTACAGCCATACAATCTACCCCCTTGTGTGTCTACAGCCATGTAATCTACCCCCTTGTGTGTCTACAGCCATACAATCTACCCCCCCTTATGTGTCTAAAGACATGCAAAATACCCCATTGTGTGTCTACAGCCCTCCATTATTCCCCCCTTCAGTTTCTCCAGCCTTCCAGTAGTGACAATAGGGCCCCATTTGATTTACAGACATTGTCAGCTGGGACTGAAAGCTGGAGAAGATATCATAGAAAGGGTCTTAGTGGATGGGATGCTATGGTAGAGAAGAGCAGGTATCAGGGAGTAGGTCTTAGTGGATGGAATGGTAAGGGAGAGGAGATAAGGTATAAGAGTGGATGGCATGCAATGAGATAGAAGAGAAAGTGTCAGGGAAAAGGTCTTAGTAGATGGATATCATAGAAAAGAGAAGATATCAGAGAGTGGGTCTTAGTGGATGGGTTTCTATAGGAAAGAAGAGAAGGTATCAAGGAGAAGGTTTTAGTAGATAGGATGCTATCGGAGAAAAGAGAAGGCATCATAAAGAGGGTATTAGTTGGTGGGATGCTATGGGAGAGAAGAGAAGGTATCAGGGAGAAGGTCTCATTGATCAGGATACAATGGGACAGTAAAAATGGTGCTCTGAAGATGGTATAAGTAGATGGATGTATGGATCAGAAGAACCTACGAAGGAACAGAAGGTTATGGGTAAACAGAGAGGCTGTGAGCAAGCCAGAGATGTTTCCTTTGAAAACTACAGTTGCTAGTTCACGTGAGGCTGGTCGTCCACTGCAAGCGACTTTGAGCGACTAACAGGTAGCGTGTAGTCACGCATGTAGGAGCGACTAATCCTAATGCACAGAACCTTGCTTGCAGGCGTCCACTACAAGCGACTTTGAGCGAGCGACTACAGGCGACTAGCGCCTGACTGGTGCTCATATTCCGAAAAATGGCGTACAACGGGCTGGTCAGATGGTTTACCGGATAGAGCGGCTCTAATGGCTTGCGTCCGTTTTTTCTGTGGTTTGTTGGTTTGAGGCTGGCCGTCTGCTGCAAGCGACTTTGAGCGACTAACAGGTAGAGCGTAGTGGCGCGTGTTGGAGCGACCAATCCTAATGCGCAGAACCTTGCTTGCAGGCGTCCGCTACAAGCGACTTTGAGCGAGCGACTACAGGCGATTAGCGACTGATCCCTCAGGAATTGGATTTGCAGCTTCTTAGTAGCCTGTATGAAGGCAAATAAAGCTACTTAGACAATAATAAAAAGGGTTATTTCTGCATATGGGCACATTCCCATGTTACAGAAGATAGGGACTGACTAAATTATTATTAATTTTATTTATTATTTTCTTATATTTAATTTCTTAATTTCTTCTTATTATAATTTATTATATTTCCTCTGCATCCATTTTACAAAATGACTGACACACCTGTTGAAAACTGCTAGAATATTATATCTATTCGCTCCTAGTCGCCTATAGTGGACGACCTAAGTTGCTCCTAGTCACCTGACTCAAAGTCGCCTATAGTCGCTCCAACTGCTGGTCGCTCAAAGTCGCTTGCAGTGGACGACCAGCCTGAAGCTTCTGTGCTACTTTGCTGCTCACACTGACTATTTTAAGCTGCACTGAGGTACTCGATTTATAAAATACCACAAAGAATCCCTTATATTCTTTTCACATCACCACTAAAAACCCGGGTTATTGCCGGGGGGCAAGGTCCAACAACCTGGGTGTGATGTGAAAGGTCTCAGGGTCCTCTTTCCAAGTCTAATGACCTGGGAATTGGACCCAGGAGAAAGGAAGGGTTTATCCCATGTCAGACCCGGGTAGGGGTGCAGTGTGACCCACAAAAAAAACCTGATTGGAGAGATTTGCTTACTGTCGCTATGGCAATAGTAAATAAATCTCCCGCCAGGAGCCACATGCTGCCGGGTCCCGGAATTTCCCAGGTTAACCCTGCAGTGTGAGAGGGATCATTTCAGGGTCTGTGACCATGGGATGATCTGTTTGATATGGCAATATCCAGGGTTGTAAGACCCGGGATATTGCCGGGGTGGTGATGTGAAAGTGGCATTTTAGCCTATTTTAAAGGTTTATAAAATTACATAAAGTATTCAACTTATTTTCTGCAATGTTCAAACATTTTTATTATTATTTTTCAAACGCAATACATTATGTTCTTCTACTAAGCAACACATTTGAAAGAGAAGCTCAGAATTGTGTCATAAATTCCAGTTCATGTTAGAAACCAGCCAAACGTTAGTGTGAAAGTGCAACCATTGAGAGTGTATTGCTTAATACAAATCCCTGATAAATATGGTGGCTTTTGTTCCATGTGTGTTTGTTCTGCAGTGTTATGCAACAGAAAATGAAGACCCAAACAATCAATTATAAAACAGAGAACACTGTAAAATACAATTAAGACAATGAAGTACTAGACTCGTCTTAATATCAATAAGCACTGAAGAGACAATTCCCTAACCTTGTTGAGAATAATCACCATTTAAATGTAACACCAGTCAACAAGTTCTTTACCTTAAATGGCTCAATGACAGAAGCTCAGATATTAAAAGTTTTGCTCACCTTCACCCAACTTTATTAAACTGCCCACGACCTAGTAAAGTGCGCTACATTTATTTTGGTGGAGTATAATAGCTCCTCTTCACTTTTTAAAAGAGTATTTCGATCAGAGGAGGAGTATGTACCTTTAAGTAGTTTAATATATTAAATTGCCATTTGTTTAAAATTCCCCATATAAGCAGGGTGGGCCGTGTTCACAGATCCGATTTTACGGCGTATTACGTGCGTATTTTTAAGAGCGGATTAACTGCGCATGTGTAGTAACTTTTCCATGCAAATTACGTAGTATTTACACACATAAGTACTTTCGGCACGGACTTGTGAATCGCACTTAGGGACATATGTACGGAGGGGCGTGGTTTTTATACGTATGGTAGAAGTTACATAAAAGTGGGCGGGGGAGCATTTAAATGGGCATTTGAGGGCACGGTTAGATAAATACGCAAGTACTTAAGTAACATACACGCGTAAATACACACAAAGGAGGCGGACTTCATCAAAAACGCACACGTAGTAAATACGGATCTGTGAATATGGACCGGTATCATTGTTAGAAGTTATAATGAACTGTTAAAAAAGACATTATAAGGTCACAGTTGCGACCTTATTTTAATGTTGACTTTACGCCATGGACTTTTTGTGAGAGGGGGAGGCATGGTTTTGAGGGGCTGTAGCTCAGAAAGGTTTTTATATATTAAGATAAAATTTTCACCTTGTCAAATTTAAAAGAAAAATAATGAAAAACGGCAAAACTATATGGTCAAAGTGCAAAATGTTGCCATTTTTTTCGACTTCCTTTTTAGCAAAGTCGCACCTTGTTGTCAGAATTTTGGGAAGGTAGAACTCATTGCACAGGGCGTCCAAACACTAGCTGAAAGATAATATTTCAGGGGGATTGCCACAGCTGCACACTATCCCGGGGCGCAGGTATCCGTCACTCCACGTTGTTAACACATATAATTCGCCACATGATAAGTGAACTATCTTTCTTCTTCCTCAAACTCTCAAGATGAGTGGAACTCTCTCTCATCTTGTGGGTGTTTGGTCCGTTGGAGCCTGTGTACAATCAGCGTGGAGTATATAATCTCCTGCTCCCCTCAGGGTCTGCACCTTTTTGTTTTGAGGCATTTGTGAGATGAATTAGACATTTTTAATGCTTTTTTATCTATGTGGCATTTCTACGTGCAACATTAAATGTAACAATTTTAAATAACTATTTGTTTTTTTATTTTGTATGTGACACCAGCACAGTGATCGTTTTCATGAGTAATTTCAAAAACAGATTCCATTTTATTTTTACAGTGAAAAAGTGTTTGGAAAGCGCCTTTTTGTGACTCCTATATACATTGTTTTACATGTGATCATTGTATTCAGAGATCACCAAAAATCTTATCTTCTCCTGACATCTCTTCACTGCCTTTGGACATGGCTAATAGGACATCGAAGGCAGGTATGTAAAGGGTAATCAATTATAGAAACTGTATTCTGGAATCTGTCAAAGTCTTATATTTGTATTTTTTGAAACATTAGTACTTTTTCTTTTTTACAACCCTGAGCACATTTTGTGCCTTGTAATAAACACCTGAAACTGTTCTATATTGAATTAAATGTTTTATTAATCTGTAACTGACCTTTCATATCATTCTTACTATTGGCAATGAAGTGTAACCATGAATTGGTCGTTTCCTTTGGCTTATTAAATGCAGTGAAGAGAATAATTACTTCTTCCAAAAGACAAAAAAAAAATTAATTTCTATTTACAAGAAAAAAGTTAACTGCATGAAAACCTTCTGGTGACCATACGCTTAAAAGTTTGTTATTTCAAATTCACATTAACCTGTTTTCATCTAACAATTCAGTAAAGCTGGCCACACACTAGAGTGATTATTGAGCCAGCCATCTAATTATCAGGTGATCATCCGAATTATCGCTCAAGTGTATGGTCACGATTTTTTGCCCGATAATCCAATAATCGTCCAAAAAGCGCTGTTGAGCGATTATTTGACCTGTTGACATGCTTGATTTAAATAAGCTTAAAGCTTGCGATTTCATGGAAAATCGCACAGAGTTTGGGTATTCCCAATAATCGTCAAATATATTCAGCGATAAATTTCTGCTGACGTTAATACGATTCAAAGATGTGATTATGCAAATGACACGACACCACGTTTCCTTCGTATTCCTTCGTATTTTCTGTCCTATATTGAACCAGCTAGACAAACTTGACACCTAGGGTCAGAGGGGTAGATCCAGAACTACGTGTGTGCGTACGTATATTCGCGGAGCGTATTTTCGTACACGTAAGTTCGCTACACTCCCCACGGCACACCCCTTGCACGGACGTATTTTGTCACCCTACCTTAACTTTTTCAAACGTAACAGCATACGTCCGCTAACGGATGTACTGACTACGCGAACGTACGCAGCTTAGCACGCCCATACTGTACACTTTAAATACCCGAACGTACGCAGCTTAGCACGCCCATCCTGTACACTTTAAATCCCACCCCCGCCTACTTCACGTAAAACGCACGTATTGTTGACTAACGTAAATTTGTCACGCCCACACGTAAGTATTTACGTGAGACATACGTGAACCACCCATACGTTCTAAATTACGCTACGCGTATTTTCTATGGTGCGCATGCGCAGTGCATTCAAATCTGCAAATTTACGTCTCCGCCACACGTAAATTCACGGAAATGCGTAGTTCTGGATCTGGCCCAGAGTTACTAAGATGCGAGTTTAGAAAAGTGGAGATCAGAATCTAGCTCTCACTTTCCTTTTACATAATAGAGAATGTCAGCTAAAATCTGATTGGTTGCTATGGGCCACTTTTCCAAACCCGCAGCTTAGTAAATCTGGACCCTAAAGTTATATATGACTACCTCCAACAGTCAACACAGGCCCCATGCTCAGGACAACCCGTTATGTTGATTTAAAAAAAAAAAAAACGTGCAACAAAAAACGAAAAAAAAATAAAAAAAGATTATTGGATGTTGTGTGGGCAAATGTGATCTTTTTAGTAAGATATAAATAGATTCAATATTTGCATTTTTTTACATTTTCAGACAAATATCACCTGAAACACATGTAGTGTATGGTGCAGATATCATCAAGGACTCCAGCAAAAAAGATTTTCATCAATTCCATGCTGTTTTCCATTATCGCTCTAGTGTACGGCTAGATCAAAAATTGGTGACACCATAATGGTACGAAGCCAAAACAGCCCAGTAAATAAATATCTAAAAATGAATTCACAGGTTCTCATTTTAATTTCACAACACATAAATGAAATCAGAACTAGAAGTGGTAACATTTCACACAGATTGCAGACACATAGCAGTGGTGAATTACCAAGCACTTTGTCTTACCCGTAGTCTTATCAATGGTTTATCTGGTATGCGAGTGTTTCCCAAGCGCTCTCTTTCAGCAATATCAATCATTGCCTCTATCTGTAAGAGATAAAATATTTTATTGATAATCGGTTCTCTCCTTCATTAAAAAAAAAATCTCAATGGT
Organism: Limnodynastes dumerilii; assembly: GCA_011038615.1. Classification (NCBI taxonomy): domain Eukaryota; kingdom Metazoa; phylum Chordata; class Amphibia; order Anura; family Limnodynastidae; genus Limnodynastes; species Limnodynastes dumerilii. The sequence goes on from WWET01001599.1 coordinate 257,993, forward strand.
GCATAACTAAGCAATTATTTCCAGATTGCAAGTGATTTTCAAGTGATTATATTCCCATTGCTAATCTCCTTCTTGAGTCTTCCCAAAAAATGTGTGTAGAATTTCTATTGTATTCTATACAGCTACAGAACTGCTGATGAGTTGAAGCTAAGGGACGCCTAATTGTACTCCATGTTTATCTCTTGATCATCCAAAATAAGTGTGGTTTGCTGGATGAATGGCGATTGCTGACAATTTCCAAATCCCTTCTTGAAGCCTAACCCTAACTTTCCACTTTTTCATCCCTAACCCTCCATATTCCGCAGCCTAAACTTAAACTTTTTTTTAAATCCTAACCCTAACCTCAGCTTCTCCACAGCCTGAGCCCTAACCCTAACCTAAGACTGGGTAGAAATAGGTACCTGTCCCCAATAGCAATTTACTAAATGGAGAGCATTTTGAACATGAAACGGTACTTCCTCATCTTTGCGGCCCCCACTATGTAACTTGAGGAAGTACCAAAATATCTCACTTCGGGACCTCCGCGGCAGCCCCTGCAGACAGGGGGGTGGAGCTGTAACTTTAGTCCCCGGTTTCCTGCTTCAAGCTGTCGGGGACAACGGAGACTAGTCCGAGGCCACAGGGGGGTCCACCCAGCTCTCCCCAATTTACACCCTCCAGTGTGAGGGGAAGGAATGGACACAATTGAGGTATGGTCATAGGGTGTGTGTGTCCAGCCGCCTGTCACACAGTGAAAATATGTAAGTAGCGTAACCAGCAGCCTCCAGCAAGATGAGGAAGTACCCATGAAACTGATGACATTATGCTGGCGGGTGTATCATGTTCGAAATAGGGCTGGCCAACCGGCAACCGCATCCCTCTAAAAAGTCAAGTCAAGCTGGGCACACCTATGCATTCATACTTGATGTGATGGCTGATGATTGCAAATCCTGATAAGCATGGCAACTGATGAATATACACTGCACCGATTTAACAATCAATGTGACAACATGATCTGCTCATAACTGAAATAATTTGAATAGTGGGATGAACAACAAGCGAAAAGCCAGAAACAGGAACTTTCATCATGTATTCATGTTACTATGGCTTTGTGACAGTTGTTCATGTCAGGGGAAACTTGCTTTGCTTTCGATATCCTTTCATCATATTCAATATACAGCAAGAGTCCCATATGATTAGTTCACTATTGAGCTTGTAGGGGGCAGGCCAGAAAATATGTCACTTAGCAAGGAACTATCATCACAAAAAGTTGCACAGACGGTCGTATGTATAAACACTATCCCATTAGACCGACATCTTAACATTTGTGATTGAGATATTTACAACGTTCATAAAACCAAATCATCCAAAGCAATCTTTTTTTTATCACCATCGGCATGATTGTGGGAGCGTATATACTCTTGTTCCAAATAGTCTGGAATCATATGATCTCCGTAATATTTACATAGGTGTACACACAGCCTAAATAGCATTAACTGTAGGCCCTCAGAAATGTGGCTGCAGTTTGCAGTTATAAAACAAAAGAACTCATCCCTCCCAAGATCAAATACAATTCAAAACAGCGCTGGTCGCGGACACTGCCAATTAATACTATCTACGTAATGTTATGTGGTGGACAATTCACTGACCTGCCCCTAGGGGCTGCTGTGGTATTCATTGTTCAGTGCCGTCATTTTTCTGACCTGCCCTTAGGGGCTGTTTAAACTTTACCATCATGATTCATTTGCAGCACCTGAGCAGTTAGGATATAAGGATGCCTTTAAATAACTCATGTGCTGGTCATTCAGCCTTTTGTTTATTCCAGTCCTGCTGCTACTGCATTGCATGCATGTGATCCAGCTTCCTATTGTTCCGTTTGTTAGTTACTCCTTGGTTTTGTACATATTTATGTTCACTTGTAGGCTTGTATTTGGGTCTTCCTTGTGCTCTAGTGCTCTGTTATCTTGACTTTTGCTTGTATTTGTGTACACCTGTATTTCTGTATTTAGTTTACCCTTGTGCTCCAGTTTCTGTGTCTGTGGTTATTACAGGGTTGCTGATTTTTAAAGGCTTCCCTCCGGATCTATGGCTTCCCTTCCCGGAGGGGAGCCATAGATGCAGGCAGGGGGGGGGGCTTAACAGTGTGATTTATTCAAATTGTGTCATTAAGTCCCACCCCTTGACTATCAATATCAATTACCCTTTTCGAGGTTTCATAAGAATGGGGGTGGGGCATGATGTCGCAATTTGCGCCACCAAGTAAACTAGTGTTGCCAGGTAGGGGCACAGGACTTGAGGTCGTGGTTTTATGGAAACGAGCCTCAAGACCCTTCCAGGAGCTTTGCCGTCTCTCCCAGGATACTGGGAGAACTGCCCGAATTTCTGGAGTCTCCCGGACATTCTGGAGAGTCGGCAACTATGGATTATTAGTGCTTTGCTTCACCTGGGGCTGCCATCCAGGGGATTGTGGCCTGCTGGGTGCCTGCCACACAAGCCTATTCCCACCACTAGGGGCTCTAGTAATGACCATGCCCCAGTTAGATTCCACACCCTGGGAGCAGTTCCGTAATGGGTAAATGTAAATATATATTTAGCAAATACTGGTTGCCCTTAAACAATGTATAAATTCTACAAGACATGTAGATATATAAAGCTTATATGTAATTAAAGCTACACTTAAATTGTAGCTGGCGTGGAAGTCTAGGTAGTACGAAAAGGCACTTAGCAGATCCTCACCATGCTATCAGCATAACTCATACATAGCAGAAGCACTTTCCCTCTCGCTCCGCCATCAGACATGGTACTAAGATGGAATTCAAGATAGATCCAGATTCATCCTAAGAATGCGGCGCCCAAACATCCGCTGCTTGCAAAAAGCGTGCGATTTGCGATCCTAGGGTTTGGAAGACACCCACTTTTTGTAAGTCTGGATCCAGTCCCATCTAAGGAATTAAAATGTTATTATTTATGAGGTATAGTAATAGTTTTATGCAATTGTATTTATCTTTATGTAGTGCTGTTTTTTTTTATTTAGTTGTATTAAAGAATTAAGTTTATAACACTTTTAAGCGCTTCCACAGTTCTGTTCTCTAAATATATATTTACATTTGTCTGAACCGTCCTCGGTTAGCGGTCAGCACTGTTTGCATGATATAAATTGCCTTCGGGATGTCTGAAGGGTTTAAATCTAATGGAACAAGAAAAACCTTCAGCCAAATAGATTATCAGAACTGTCAGAGCAACAACCCAGAGAGGAGTTTCAAGTTTCCATTATGTGATTTTAAAGGGCTGCAATTGACAGGTCAATGACAGGTTGTGGGGAAGGTGGCAAGTTCAAGCTGAAGAGTTGACAACTGGGTTTCCTTTGTGGTGTAACTGAATAAAGCATTTCCGTAAACCAATTTTTTGCTGAAATAAAAAAGCAGCCAATTTAGTCACTAGAAGACATGAGACCAGATCCAGAGTTTGAATATGAAAGAGGAAAGTTACACCTGGGCGATACCATGTTGATTTCATGGGGAGTAAAATAAATTATATTCATTGTACGCAGATATATATTTCTGCTTTTGCTTATTGCATAAAGATACTGACCAGCGTTACTATTACACTGTTATTTAGACCTGGGCTGGGAAATTCCACCTTTCAGCTCTAATACAATTTGCAACAGATCAAATAGGACTCCCCCTGAAATCAACATGGTTTTGCCCAGGAGTAACTTTCCTCTCTTATTCTCATACTCTGGATCTGTCCCATGGACATTGCTGAGATTTTTTTCAGGAAAGTTGTATATCCATTGATAAAAATAATAATAATGGCCCAGATCCAGAGCTACGTCCATTAGTGTAGCCGGAGACGTAAAAACGTTATTTTGCATGTGCGAGCGCGCGGCAGATGTTACGGCGCGTAACTCTGAACGTACCTAACATCCTAGTATCAAGAGCATAACTACGGACAAAGGGGCTTGCCAACCATACAACACCCGTAATTACGCTTCAGAGGCGGGTGAGGCATTGAAATCATACAGTCCCTTACAGGCCCAACAGTCTGGGCATGCTTAAGCGCGTAAGCACGTGCAGCCATTATGGGCGACAGCAGTTACGCTTTGAAAAGTCAAGGTAGGGTTTGGAAAGAGTAAAACGGCAAAACTACGTACGACTGAGGGGAGAGCATAGTAATTACACTAGCGGAAATACGCGTTGAAACGTAGGTCTGGATCTACCCCAATAATAATATCGATGACGATGATGAACCTGATCAAGGCACCAGTGGACAACCAATATCAGATCCCTACTGGATCCAGTCTTCTTTGCGAGGCCGCTCACTTTGCTCAAACAAACAGACTTCTGAACCGAGACCCCTACCGTGAGATTTCCGATCCACTCTCACTTAAAATGTGGAAAGATAGAGATCTGAATATTGTCATATGCGCAGGCTAGCAACATTTTGCCCCAGGTTCCGTTCTCTGGTGTGAAACTCAGATTTATAAAATACAGACAGCCGACAGCTAATTTTCGTCTGTCTGTATTTGGAAAATCTGCTGAAATAGAAAGTTTAACGTATATTATTAAGTTATAATGAATGGGTCATTTATTTTTCGTCAACCTAACCATTCATTGGCGTTCCGGCATCCGATGTAAGGCTCGAAGTGCACTCACTGCACCAGACAGGAGGTTTGTGTACAAGGGGAGTGTTAGGGACATAGAAGAGGATTCTTAGGGTAAGGCACAGGGAGGGGAGTGTTAGGGTTAGGCTGCAGGGAAGGGAGTCTTAGGGTTAGGCTGCAGGGAAGGAAGTCTTATAATGGCGCTAAGCGCAGCGACATGCACTTTAAGAGTGCTAAGGGCTAAGCCCTTCTCTAGCCCAGACTGAAGGAATTCCAAGACAGTACTTATCTGGAGGGGGTCTATAAGAAACAAATTTACTTCACACCAGGACTTAAAGATACTCCATATTCTGTGGTATATTCTTAAAGTGACTGGTTTCCTGGCTCTAGTTAAAGTATGGATTACCTTAGAAGAGAATCCCTGAGAAGAGAGATAGGTGATCTCAGCCTCCAGGCTTTCAACTTTAAGGCTTGCGGATCTGGATGGGCTACTGCTCCCTGTTTGAGCAGTCCCGGAAACATCGGGAGGAAGCAGAGTTCGTCTATTGCAAGATTCAAGACCTGGGGAAACCAAGGTCATCTTGGCCAATAGGGCAGGATTACCACGAAGTCTGAACGTGCCCTCATTATCTTGCTTATCACTCTCTGGATGAGAGGAAACGGAGGAAAGACATAGCCTAGACGGCAGTCCCACACCTGGGAGAGAGAGTCCACTCCGTACTCTTCTGGGTCTCGGAACCTGGAATAGAATTTCGTTACCTTCCTGTTCTTGGAGGTGGCCATTAGGTCTATGTCTGGAATCCCCCACTTGTTTGTTAGAGCTTGGAATATGTCCGGATTCAATTCTCCTGGCCATTCTCCTGGCTCGATTTTCACTCGACTTAGGGAATCTGCTATCACGTTTATCTTACCTGCTAAGTAAACTGCACAGATCTCTGTAAGTTCCTGCTCTGCCCAACTTAGAAGAATAGTGGCTTGATTCATAAGAGATTGACTTCTTGTTCCGCCATGATGGTTTATGTAGGAAACTACAGCTTTGTTGTCAGAATGTATGACTACTGAAGGATGTTTTAGAATTTGATGGAAGTGATAGCGGGCCTCTATCACCACTCTCATCTCTTTTACATTGGAATGCTCCTTGCCGAGTTGTGTGTTCCAATTCCCCAGAGCAATGAGCGTGCCGCAAGTCGCTCCCCATCCTAGTGCGCTGGCATCCGTAGTTATTACTATGGGATCCTGAGGTCTGAAAGAACGTCCCCTCTGTAGATTGCTGCTTGTGGACCACCACTTCAGGTCTTCCCTGACCTGTCTCGGAATGGCGATCAGCTGACTTTTGTTGTCTGGGTCCCTGTCCCATTGCTGCAAGAAGCAGCCTTGCAAAGTCCTCATATGGGCTTTTGCCCAAGGCACCACCTCTATGGAGACTGACATCAGACCCAGCAGATGCATGTAGTCTCCTACTGAGACCCAAGGTTGACTTCTTAGCTGTAGAGTATTTTCTAACAGAGTCTGAATTCGTTCTGAAGGGAGGAAGATCTTTTCTAGAGCTGTGTCCAGACGAACACCTAAGTATTTCAAGGTCTGGGTTGGTTTCACCTGAGATTTCTCCCAGTTTACAAACCAACCATGCTTCTGAAGCATTTGTATTACTCGGTCCGTGTGTTCTACGGACTGCTGCCACTAGGAGATCATCTAAGTAGGCCCATACTAGAATTCCTTCGGCTCTGAGGTTGGCTATCAATGGAATAAGAACTTTTGTGAACGTCCTTGGAGAGGTGGATAGCCCGAAGGGAAGAGCTGTGTATTGAAAATGACGGCCGAATATGTGAAAACGTAGATATTTCTGATAAAGTGGAAGAATAGGGATGTGCAGATAAGCGTCTCTGAGGTCTATTGACGTGAGAAACATGTTTTTGTACAGGGCTGGAAGGATGGTTCTGATGGACTCCATCTTGAAATGCCTTGTCAAAACTGCCTGATTCACTAACCTGAGATCCAAAATTATTCTGAAACCCCCGGAACTCTTCCTGACCGTGAAGATTCTGGAATAGCACTCCCTCTCTTGTTGACTTAAGGAAACGGGGGTAATTACCTTTTGCAGAAGAAGGTTGCGTAGATTCACCTTGAGGGCTTAAATTTCTTCTGCATTTTGAGGAGTCCGAGATCTCCTGAATACATACTTTGGTGGACCTGTCTTGAATTCTATGGTGTATCCTCTTCTAATAATGTTCCTCACCCATAGATCCGAGGTAGAGAGGAACCACTGGCTTGCGAAGTTCTTTAATCTCCCTCCCACCGCCAGAAGTGAAGAGGGATCCGGAGGTATGGCGTCATTGTGTGGGGGGACGAAAAAAACGATTATCTCGTCCCTTGCTGTAACGAAAATTTTGCCTGTTGACTCCCTGCTGAAACCTATGCAGGTAAGATCTTCCCGGTCTGTAAAGATGTACATCACGCGCTTCTGCCTGTGAAGGCCTGGAGGTCTTGGGATTGTAAGATCGCCTGTTGGATCTTTCTTGAGGCAACCAAGAAGATTTTCCCCCGGAAATTTTAGAGATGATTTCATCAAGATTGGGGCCAAAAAGAAAATTACCGGCAAAGGGTAATGCTACTAATCTGGCTTTGGATTGGGCATCTGCTGCCCATGGTCTCAACCAAAGAGCCCTTCTTGTGGCTGTGGTAGCTGCCATAGAACGAGCTGTGAGTTTGACCGCGTCCATGGAGGCTGCACAAATAAATTCAATCCCCAGCTGCATATCTTGCACAATCCTTGTCAGCTCATTTCGCTTGACTCCATTAGATATACTTTTTTCCAACTCATTTCCCCATACTCTTAACATGCGAGAAGTAACTTCTTTCGCAATTTCAGGCTTCAAAGTTGCGCCCTGAATGACATGCTGCTTCTTAAGAGAAACCTCCATCTTTCTTTCCATCGTATCCTTAAATGCGTTAGCATCTTCCATCGGTAGAGTGGTTCTTTTAGAGATGCGCGAGATGGCTGCGTCAATTTTTGGGGAATCTTCCAAGAACTTTAAATCTTCAGATGCAAAGGGATACATTTTTGAATTTTTGTTTAAAGAAAGAATCTTCTTATCCGGAAATTTCCATTCGCTTGAGATTACATCTTTGATCACTTGAGATACTGGAAACTTCCTGGCTTTCTTTCTGTGTTCTTTGAAAATTAATTCTTGGAGCAAAACATCTTCCTTGGTTTCCTGTATATTAAGAGTCTTATCGATTCATTTCAAAAGATTGTCTACAAGCATAGGATTTAAAGATTCCTCATCTTTTGAAGCGGAAGATTCCGCCTCAGAAGGAAGCTCTTCTCCTGGTAAATACATGCCTACTTCCGGATCCGAAATGTCAGATACCTCTGAAGCTGGAGCTCTGGGCCTTTTGAGGGTTAATTTGTTTAAATCCTCCTTGGTGACAAAAGTGCTGGTTAAAGTATTTTTAATAAGGTCAATGAAATCCATCACTTGCTTAGAAGGCTGTTGAATTTGAGAAGTCATACATTCTGTGCATGTAGAGGTAGAAGTTTCATCTAGAAGTGATTTATCACATAGAGAACATTTATAACCTTTTTCTTCTTGTGTTTATCAGAAGAGACTGAAGAGAGCTTAGCCTTGCTGGTTTCAGATCTAAGACAGAAAAAATCCTGCTTCAGAACGAAAACTAAATAGCAGAATAAAATCTAATCTACAAGCTACACTAATTGAAAAAACACTCACCCAGACCTCCTGGTCTGTGACCGATTATCTTCCACGCTGCAACAGCGGGAGATACCAGAGACCACACTCCTCAGTCCTGTGTAGAATATACACACTGAAATTTAGCGCTGATCTTGTTTAAATACCGCCTATGAATTAGGGAGACAACAGGGAGAACATCCGGAGCCAAACTGTAATACAGTAAAACGGGCTACGCCAAAATGGCCGCTTCCGTGCGGCTTCCTCCTTTGCGGCCGGAAGTTGCATAACGTCACTTCCGATGCGACCGCATAAGATCAGGCTAATCCACCGCGCCGATCTCTATGGAGAAACGGTGCTCGGAATCCACGTGGGCCGGTCACACCACCCGTTCCCCCGCTACTGAGCATAGTAGACGGGGGAGAGACATCAGGAACTGACCTGGAATGCGGCACTGGCCGCGGGTGAGAAGCTAAGGTAGGAGAAAATTAAAAAAACAAATGACCGTTCTATGGTGTTAAACTCAGCTAATTTTCGTCTGTCTGTATTTGGAAAATCTGCTGAAATAGAAAGTTTAACGTATATTTTTAAGTTATAATGAATGGGTCATTTATTTTTCGTCAACTTAACCATTCATTGGCGTTCCGGCATCCAATGTAAGGCTCGAAGTTCACTCACTGCACCAGACAGGAGGTTTGTGTACAAGGGGAGTGTTAAGGATAGGCTGCAGAGAGGGGAAAGAACATAGAAGGGGATTCTTAGGGTAAGGCACAGGGAGGGGAGTGTTAGGGTTAGGCTGCAGGGAAGGGAGTCTTAGGGTTAGGCTGCAGGGAAGGGAGTCTTAGGGTTAGGCTGTATGGAAGGGAGTCTTAGGGTTAAGCTGTGGGGAGGGGAGACTTAGGGTCAGGCTACAGGGAGAGGAGTCTTACGATTAGGCTGTGGGGAAGGGAGTCTTAGGGTTAGGCTGTGGGGAGGGGAGTCTTAGGGTTAGGCTGTGGGGAGGGGAGTTTTAGGGTCCAGCTACAGGGAGAGGAGTCTTACGGTTAGGCTGTGGTGAGGGGAGTCTTAGGGATAGGCTGCAAGGAAAGGAGTGTTAGGGTTAGGCTGTGGTGAGGGAACCCAGCATAGAAGGGGAAGGTTAGGGTCAGGCTACGGGGAAGGGAGGGTTGGGGAAATGCTCACAAGTCGCTGCAGGGGAATCATGCTGGGATTTTTCGATTCCCTCACTCCAGCGGGGCTGGAGCAATCGACTGCGTAGTGACACCGGACATAAGCTTGTAGAAAACTGCCCTGTCGCAAAAGAGCCGTTCTCACTGTTGACCCACACTTGTTTTCAACGGGTAAGTAAGAGAGGAAATGTTGCTGGGAGGCTGAGGCTTTCAGCTATAGACAGGGTTAATCCTCCACACACTCTTTTACACAGGTGGAAGACCAAATTAGTTAGAGCTGGGAAGGAGAACTTAAAAAGGTTTGTGCTATGAGTTGGGTGACGAGCGCCAGCTTAGTAGTCAGTGACTAGAAAATGGAACGGTGTAAATGTAGCTGGAGGGACCTGGAGCTATAATTGAGTGTGGTCAAATGCTGAACTTTATCAACGGCTGTACGCGTCATCCTGCCAATAAAGAAGAGCAGCGTGGTGCAGTACCTCTGTGTGAGCAGCTTCTTTTTGCAATGCTTATAACAGAAAGTAGGGAAGTGTAGATTAGAAGGTCGCACATTCGTAACGCATGCGCAAGCGTAAAAACAAACTTTTTCCGAATCTAGGGCTGGATCCAGACTGAAATGAGTTACTCCTGGGCTAAACCATGGTGATTGCAGGGGAGTCATATTTCATCTGTTGCAAACAGTATTAGAGTTGAGAGGTGATGTTTCCTATCCCAAGTCTAAATAACAATTTAATAGTAAAGTTGGTCAGTATCTGTGTGCAGTAAGCAATTCAAAGATATATCCCTGCATGCAAAGAATACAATTAACTTGACTCCCCCTGCAATCAACATGGTTTAGCCCAGGAGTAACTTTTTTCAAGCACTTACTGAAGTCTGGATCCAGCCCCTAGTGATTGGAAAACGCATCTGTTTTCCGAAGTTCTGATCGAGTCCAATTATATTGCTTTGTTTGTTTTGTCTTTACAAATGAAAATGGATTCATGTATTTTACAGAGACAGCAGTCACCGTACTACCTGTAGGCTCTTAAGGAAACAAAAAATATAAAGACCACTTTACAGCATAGTTCACACATGTTCTATTTTACTGTCTGTAAATGCTAAAGCTAGATAGACTACAATGTAAACATAACCCCACCAAAAATGAGGCATGGCAACCGATAGGTAGAAAAATGCCACTATCTGATTATTGGACAGTAACTGGCATAATAGGTCTTATTCAGAGAACCGTTTTCACGGCGAGTTCCGTGTGTATTTTTAGGTGCGTTTCAACTACGCATGTGTAGTAACTTATTTTACGTAGTATACGTAGACTATACACGCGTAAGTGTCTCACGGACAGACTTGTGAATCGCACTTGGGTACATACACTCGGATATGCGGCGCAAAAATACGCACGTGAAAATTTAAATAAAAATGGGCGGGGGAAGGCATTTAAATGAAGGACGCGACGTGGACGCGACTAACGTGAGTTGCACGTACGGAGGACACATACGCACGCAACTGCTCACGGAAAGTTACAAGTGATCTATGAAGGCGGAAGTCACCGACAGCACAGTCGAGAGAGGGCAGTGTCATGGGTGTGAGGGGGTTTGTCCTGCCCCGGCCGTGCGTATAATTGCGTACCTTCAAGGAAACGGTTCTCTGAATACGGCCCGATATTTGAATTCTATTCGCCCACCATAATGAATTTCCCATTCAACAGGACCTAATTTAGAGCAAAGCCTGGAATTCAGGTATATATTCTTATCTGCACCATCCTTTCAACAGTGTGCCCCCTTCCCCAACCGACACTTAAACAGCTGCTAGGAACCACCCTTGTGTATCTGAAATAAGTTCTAACCCATAAAGACAGCACAGATCCAGAAACTTATTAAAGAAATGAAAGCAGCTACAGAGCACATGACAGAGCAGAATGAGACCACACCTTCTCAGTGCAGTAGTTTTCTATGTCCTTTGTCACTTTGGGGTTGTCTGGGTTGAACAGATCCGGGTCATCGGACAATACAACGTCTTCGATAAAGAACTGGCGCACCGTCTGCAGGGGGATTTTCTGCATGTTCATCTTCTTATTTTTGATTCGTAATAAACCAACGTGTCTAGAAAGGAAGAAAAGAACATGTGATGGATTCATTGCAGCAAAGGCAAAGCCGAGAGAGAAAAACTGAAATCCACATCCAGGGCCATATTCAGAGATCCGTTTTGTTTTATGTACGCAATTATACGCAGAGCAAGGAAACACCCACCAACAACCCCGACACTCCCCTCTCCCGGACGTTCTGACGGTAACTTACGAGTCCCTTATGTGTGTACTTACGTGCGTATATGTGCTCCGTCCGTGCGATTCTTTATAACCGCACCTCCATTTTCAATGCCCCCCCCACCCACTTTTATGTAAATTTGCAAGTACGGATTTCTATGCCGCCCATCCGCACGTATGTAGCCAAATACGATTCACATGCCCGTGCCAAAAGAACTTCCGAGCGTATATTCAACGTCACTTACGTAAATAAAGTTTCTACGCATGCGCAGTTGATCCGATCCTAAAAATACGCACAGAACTCCCCATGAAAACGGATCTGTGAACGCGGCCCACAGTCCCTAAAAAAATTAATGAATGAAAAAAAAAAAATGAGGACACAGGATAAAAACATAGGACCGGATCCACAACTAAGGCTGATAGCCGCATGGAGCCCTCAAGTTGTTCTGATAGTTATACGATGGTAAGTCCTATTGGATTTACTAAGAGGGGCTGGGCTTACCCTCTGCCCACCAAGGTGCATTATAAATTTGACACTGTGGGAGGGATTTCCCACTTACGAGCGGATCAGCAATTGAAAGCACCGTTAATCCACTCGTGTGGCTTAAGGTTGCATCATGGCTGCATAAGTCACACGTTTTACGCACCAGAGAGGGGAGTGACAGGGGGAGTTCACTCCTCTCATCCGGGCAGAATTACATTTTCCTTATGGACCCGGTCCATAGTTGCTACCTTTTGCAAATGATTATCAGGGAGACTGTGATAGAACGATCAAGGCGCTGCACCATAGCGATGTAACCTGTACTGCCAGAGGGGTGTGTCCTCCGAAAAGCTCCACCCATGGATGTGTCTAGTGCTGCCAAGAAAACTATTTGTCATCAAAAATGGCAGCATCAGCATTTATTAATTGTTAAATTGTCAGTGAATATTAACTTTCACTATTCTTTGTGAATATTGGACCCGCTGACTTCATATTTAAAGAAAAGTTAAAAGTAGGTGACACTGCAGCTGCTTAACAAGATATTAAAGTGTATTTTACATTTGTCTCCATTACTGAAGTTGTCTCTGTTAACCGCTAGTCCATGAAACTGGCCACCTCCATAGGCCACAATGCTGGGAAATGGGACATCATTTCTGAATTCTGTCCTATTTGGCAGGGAGATTGCCTAACACTTCAGGGAGGCTGGGAGATCACCCACTCTTAAGGAAGCGTCCGTTATATTCAGGGAGAGCTGGCAATTATGTATAAAAATATACATCACGAATGTTACCTTTGTAAAGATCAGAGAATAAAAGTCCACTCTGGAGGTGCACAAAGGTACAGTAAACACACATCAATTAGATATCAGCTAACCTCGACCAGCAATAATTACTGAAAATGAATCTCATAATGAAAGCTACACAGCAATTACACAACATTGACAGGGTCATCAGTAAGCGGTTATTTAACTCTTGGGGCAACATGGACCCATTAATGCCTGAGATAGGTCAACAATAACAGTAGCTTTTAACCCTTATGAAGTGCTACCAAATTGTTGCCTTTACGTTATTTATTTCTGAAAATAAATCCAATGGACCGGAATCACAACAAGCATTTATATACTCATGTGCCTAGATATCAGTGCCGAGATACTACGCATGATTAGTACGTTTTTTACGCTATCTATGTAGCGTTTCTTTACGTAGATTGCGTACATGCGGTCTTTAATAGTTACTTCGCATGCATAGTATCTCAGCACATGAGTATATAAATGTGTTGTTGTGAATCTGGTCCAATATATTCATCCTTTTGTGTTACGATTTCTACTCATCTTAAATATTTTTAGGATAGTGTAGTGAGAGGGGAGGGTTAGGGTAGTGAGAGGGGAGGGTTAGGGTAGTGAGAGGGGAGGGGTAAGGTAAGGAGAGGGGGGGGGTAGGGGCCAGAGGGTGAGGGTTAGAGTAGTAAGAGGGGAGGGGAGGGTTAAGGTAGTGAGGGGAGGGTTAGAATTAGGGTAGTGAGAGGGGAAGGATAGGGTTAGGGTAGTGAGAGGGGAGGTTTAGGGTTAGGGTAGTGAGAGGGGAGGGTTAGGGTAGTGAGAGGAGAGGGTTAGGGTAGTGAGAGGAGAGGGTTAGGGTAGTGAGAGGGGAGGGTTAGGTTAGGGTTAGGGAAAGGAGCAGGGAGTATTTTTTTACTACATTTAGGACCACGGAGCTATTGGTGCTCCGTGGATCGATTGCAATTCCTCTTCGAGGCATATGTAATCGAAATCCCAGCCAGTTCGAAACTGGCTGTGAGAAATCTGAATTTTCGCAATTCAGATTTTCTTTGCGGGAACACACCCCCATATAGAAGGTGTAAAGCTGGCCATACACTAGAGTGATCAAATAAAAGCACCAGAAACACTCTGATATGATTATTCGTTTTTTAAACATGATTAATTTATATCAAACGCTAGTGCCCAATATATTAAGGGAGTCAATCACCTAATTGAAAGGTTCCCTATTCTTCAAAAGTGTCAATGCTGCAATACATAGATCTGCAGTAGCAGCCAGTGCGGGGAGTAGTAGAGATAAGGATCAGCTGAAGCCACCCTGTGTGGAGCTGGAAATCGTCCCGTTCATCGGGTCACCCCCTGCTGGGAACATCCCAGTGTATTGCCAGTTTTACAGAGAAACCTAATATTTTCTTTATAAAGCTCCAATCAGAAACATAAATCCAAATGTAGAAAAGAAAAGTACTTCTGTGTAATCCTCAAAAAAATATATATATATATAATTATGTTATGGTGACTAAAAGTCTTCTAGAAAGTATATTGAGTCTGAAGTTGCTGAAGTGCACCTGGATGTGAAATTAAATGCATCTTCCTAAGCAGAAGGAAAAATAAACAATACTGAGAACTAAAAAAAAACCTGGGAAAATATAGAAAAAGAAAAAAATCCAAGCTTAGATGGATGCAATATATCTAAACAAGTGAGAGGAGTGTTATCTGGCACTAACCAGCAATATGTTGATTTAAGCAATATGATTTCTGCTGGAAAAAACATCATAGATAAGCATTGAACCCAAAATAGAATTAGCAGCAAAGCGCACTCGATGCAAAAAACACATCTGCCTTCTAGCTGAAAATAAAGTGGATTTATAAATGTAAATTTATAAACAATAACTTCTTTTCAATAAATGTAATAATTTTACTAAATACCGCCAATAACAAAAGTAGCAGAATGTGAGCACAAAATAGTCACTACAGGCCACTGTAGCTGTTAAGCAAAAAGCTACGCGTTTCGCCACAAAAGCAAACAAATTACTACTATACTGGATCCAATCGTAATGGAAATTTAATCCTATTTAAACTCGTGTTTATTTCCCAATAATTGGTCATAGGTGCTCCCTTAATTAAAATGGAAGTGAATTCAACCAAATCGGGTCACACTGCATATTGTTGGTTGGTTACTAACACTTTATCAAAACACTGCAAAAATTGTAAAAATAATAGACAAATGAAAAACAGTGAAAATAATTGTCATTACAAACCCACTGCATAAAATCTGCATTGCATACTAAGGCCAAATTGTATAATAAATAAAAATCAGCAGAGATTCTCACTTGGTATTGAGATATAAGCACTAAACAGAAAAATCATCTCCCTCTGGAAGTGATAGTAATTTTCTCCAGTGTTAAGTACTTTCTCCTACATCCTAGTAACAAGATCCCAGTCTGGATTCAGGAGAAAGGATCTGATCCAGGGAAAATCATGGACAGTGTGGAGGAGAGAGCTTGAAGAAAGCAAAGAAGAAAGGGTGGACAGAGCAGAGAAGAGTGTGGACAGAGCAGAGAGCAGGCACACTGCATTATTTTAAGACATACTTTTATTTTTAACATTTCAGCAATGATACAGTTTGTAACGGACATTATAAGTTTATTATAACTGTAAAATGAGATGTAAACAGTAGGCAAAAAGAGAACA
>WWET01001599.1:275924-288615 GCA_011038615.1 Limnodynastes dumerilii
AGGGTTAGGGTACTGAGAGGGGAAGATTAGGGTACTGAGAGGGGAGGGTTAGGGTAGTGAGAAGGGAGGGTTAGGGTAGTGAGAAGGGAGGGTTAGGGTAGTGAGAGGGGAGGGTTAGGTTAGGGTTAGGGAAAGGAGTAGGGAGTATTTTTTTTTACTACTTTTAGGACCACGGAGCTTTCGGTGCTCTGTGGATCGATTGCAATTCCCCTCGAGGCATCTGCAATCGAAATCCCAGCCAGATCGCAACTGGCTGTGAGAAATCTGAATTTTCGCAATTCAGATTTTCTGTGCGGGAACACACCCACAAATAGAAGGTATAAAGCTGGCCATACACTAGAGTGATAAAAAAAAAAAACACCAGAAACGCTCTGATATGATTATTCGGTTTTTAAACATGATTAATTTATAGCAAACGCTAGCGCCCAATATATTAAGGGAGTCAATCACCTAACTGAAAGGTTCCCTATTCTTCAAAAGTGTCAATGCTGCAATGCAAAGATCTGCAGTAGCAGCCAGTGCGGTGAGTAGTAGAGATAAGGATAAGCCGAAGCCACCCTGTGTGGAGCTGGAAATCGTCCCGTTCCTCGGGTCACGCCCTGCTGGGAACATCCCAGTGTATTGCCAGTTTTACAGAGAAACCTAATATTTTCTTTATAAAGCTCCAATCAGAAACATAAATCCAAATGTAGAAAAGAAAAGTACTTCTGTGTAATCCTCAAAAAAAATTAAAAATATATATATAATTATGTTATGGTGTCTAAAAGTCTTCTAGAAAGTATATTGAGTCTAAAGTTGCTGAAGTGCACCTGGATGTGAAATTAAATGCATCTTCCTAAGCAGAAGTAAAAATAAACAATACAGAGAACTAAAAAAAACCTTGGAAAATATAGAAAAAAAAAGTAAAAGAAAAAAAAAATCCAAGCTTAGATGGATGCAATATATCTAAACAAGTGAGAGGGGTGTTATCTGGCACTAACCTGCAATATGTTGATTTAAGCAATATGATTTCTGCTGGAAAAAATATCATAGATAAGAATCGAACCCAAAATAGAATTAGCAGCATAAACGCACACAATGCAATAAACAGATCTGCCTTCTCGCTGAAAATAAAGTGGATTTTATAAATGTAGATTTATAAACAATAACTTCTTTTCAATAAATGTAATAACATTACTAAATACCACCAGTAACAACAGTAGCAGAATGTGAGCACAAAATAGTCACTACAGGCCACTGTAGCTGTTATGCAAATAGCTACGTGTTTCGCCACAAAAGCAAACAAATGACTACTGTAATGGATCCTATCGTAATGGAAATTTAATCCTATTTGTCTGGAAAACTTGTGTTTATTTCCCAATAATTGGTCATAGGTGCTCCCTTAATTAAAATGGAAGTGAATTCAACCAAATCGGGTCACACTGCTTAATGTTGGTTGGTTACTAACACTTTATCAGAGGAGAGAGTGTGGACAGAGCGGAGGAGAGCGTGTGGACAGAGGAGAGGAGAAAGTGTGGACAGAGCAGAGAGCAGGCACACAGCATTATTTTAAGACATACTTTTATTTTTAACATTTCAGCAATGATACAATTTGTAACTGACGTTATAAGTTTATTATAACTGTAAAATGAGATGTAAACAGTAGGCAAAAAGAGAACAGAATTTTTCCATATTCAGCACCTATCTAGCATCCATTGCATATGGTAATAATGCAGAGATATATTATTAACTAGTCAACAGCCTGCCAAAATGACAGGAAAAACTTTTCCCCATTCATGTCTCTCAAGCCACCCAGTGTTCTCCTTCATGACTCTCCAGCTCCCAGTATTCTCCTTCATCTCTCTCCAGCTCCCAATATTCTCCTTTCATGTCTCTTAAGCTCCTACTATTCCCTATCATGTGTCTCCGGCTCCCCAGTATTCCCCATCATGTCTCTCCAGCCTCCCCAGTATTCCCTATTATGTCTCTCCAGCCTCCCCAGTATTCCCCATCATTTATCTCAAGCTTCCAGTATTCCCCATGATGCCTATGCAGCTCCCAGTATTCCCCATCATGTCTCTCCAGCATCCCCAGTATTCCCTCTCATGTCTCCCCAGCCTCCCCAGTATTCCTCATCATTTATCTCAAGCTTCCAGTATTCCCCATGATGCCTATCCAGCTCCCAGCATTCCCCATCATGTCTCTCAAGCTCCCAGTATTCCCCATGTCTATCCAGCTCCCAGCATTCCCCATCATGTCTCTCCAGCTCCCAGTATTCCCCATGATGTCTATCCAGCTCCCAGTATTCCTCATCATGGACCAGATTCACAACTACATGGTTTGGTAAAGTATATTTGGATTTCTAAGTGCTGCGCTGATGCGCACGCGTAGTAAATATTGTACGCTATCTACATAGCGTTTTGTTACATAGATTGCGTACATGCAGACTAAAAAGACCGCATGTATGCAATCTACGTAACCAAACACTACCTAGAAATTGTACAATATTTACTATGCGTGCGCATCAGCGCAGCACTTAGAAATCGGAACGTACTTTACCAAACCACAAAGTTGTGAATCCAGACCCATGTCTCTCCATCTTCCCAATATTCCCCATCATGTCTCTCCATCTTCCCAATATTCCCCATCATGTCTCTCCAGCTCCCAGTATTCCTTATCATGTTTTTCCAGCCTCCCAATATTTCCAATCATATGCCTCTAGATTCCCCAGTTGTTCCCCATCATGTCTTTTCAGCCTCCTCAGTATTCCCCATCATATCTCTCCAGCTCCCAGTAGCCCCATCATGTCTCTCTAGCTCACAGTATTCTCCATCATGTCTCTACATCTCCCAGTATACCCCATCATGTCTCTCCAGCTCCCAGTATTCTACAGCTCCCAGTATAACCCCATAATGTCTCTCCAGCTCCCAGAATTCTCTATCATGTCTCTACAGCTCCCAGTATCCCCCATAATGTCTTTCCAAGCTCCCCAGTATTCTCCAGCATACCAGTATTCCTCATCAGGGAATGTATGTTGCTAGGTGGCGGAGGAGGAACCCGCCACCGCCATCTTGCATGAGGTTCTGTGGAGTTTCAAAAGAGCAGGTAAGGGTGCCGCTCTGCTACAACCTATGCGCAGTAGCAGCACAACATTGTTGACGCTATTACGCATGTGTAAAACAATGAGGAGCAGAATGGCTTATATATGAATGGCATCATAATCAACATCAACAACATTGATTATCTACAGCTTATAATTTAATTTAAAGTCCATAGTAATCCATGTAAACAAACCACCGCTTTCCACTATCTACAAAACTAAGATCATAAGATTAGCCATGTATCTTGGTCCTTCTTATAGAGAGGAGTCTGGATCTGTGCCACAGTGTGTAGTAAGGGAGATTACAAGATTACTCAGAATGTCAGTGACATTTCAGTCTGTCTGTCTATGGAGATTTATCCTTGTGAACATCTACATCTGTAATACCTTTTCATAAGGGCTTAGCTTGTATTTTAAGCTTAACGGTCATTAAGGTCTCAGAATCATTTACCAGGTTAATTCCTCCTCCGTGGTTAAAATTTACATGATCTGATGGCAGCCGCTCTCCTTGGTGCTGAAACTGTTCTGTGCTGCTTTGACACTGAAACGTCTTCTCCGATGACCTTATCTGTGATACAATATACTGTGCTGCCCCCTCAGTAGTGACACTGGCAACACCATTGCTGAAGAATGGTAGTTATATTGTTTAATGTTCTTTATTTAACAAAGAGACAAAGTAAAAAATGCAGAATCAAACTGATTTTTTTAACCACTATTTCACCTACCGTACGATTTGAAACATAATGGGGTAGATCCTGAGCTACGTACGCTAGCGTACGAAATTGTATACTGCGCATGTGTAGTCATTTCTTAACGTTATCTACGCATCTTTTCTAAAAGACTGCATCTACGCAATCTACGTAACGAAAAGATACGTAGATTAAGTAAAAAAATTACTACGCATGCGCAGTAACTAATTTCTGTAAACACCAGATGTATATGCAATACGTCCGGTGGTCTGAATACGGGTCATAAATACAAATATAGAAAAGAAATGTACTTCTGTGTATTACTCAAAAAAAAAAAAAGAAAAAAAAGAAAAAAGAAATATATAAAAAAAATTTAGAAAGTAAGTCTGAAGTTGCTGAAGTGCTTTTTTTTTTTTTTTGTGTTTTTTCCTTTTATTTATTTGTTTTATATTTATTTATTTGCGCAGTCGCTAGGTCAAGTATCCCGCTAGGTTGATGCGTTTGTCACCAGATAATTCAAGGCGGTGTCACTACATGGGCGAGGTAGGGGGAGATAAGCTACATCAGTCCAGCATGGACATCACAGAGGCAAAGCTGGAAGGTGCTAAAACAAGTTGTAGTGCAACTGGAGAGCCACAAGGGGGCGGACCGTGGAAGACAGAATATTCTTTGGCTGCAGAGGCATAGGGAAATGGAAGCAGCCAGGAACCCAGCACCACACTGTGTAGATGGGCTGTCAAAGGAAAAGCTGGCCTTATTGCTTGGCTAGTGACTAGTCCCTGGGGTAGTCTCAAACACTCCTGGTCTGCTGTGTCACTGACTCCTTGGGTCCGGAACTACTCCCTGCCCGCCGCCGTCCCGCTAAGCAAGATGGCGTTACCTACTGCAAACTGTCTCCCACTGCACAGACCTCCACACATGCGACCACACAGACAGCCAGCAGCCAGGCACCGCAGTCCAGAGGAACCCACTGACAGCCGCGGCTTTGGATGGAATCCTGTCTGCAGCGCCGCGTCTCCTCCGTTCCCGTGATCACTCCCAAGGGTAAGGGCAGCAAAGAGGAAGCCAGCCACGGCTCCTCACGCAGGAAGGCCGCAGCTTCTAAACGGCGCTGATCCGGAACTCCGGGGGGAACCGTCAGGGAGGCAAGTGCACGAGGTAGCAGCGGGGGTACAGTACCCCGCTTGTGAAGCCTTCAGGGACCCTTTTGGGCAGAATAACCGGGCTTTTTGTGGTTCTTGGTCCAGAGCCCTTCAGACCAGCGTCTACTCAAAAATTGGAATGTATTTTAACAAATAAATGTGGGTAAATGTGACCCATGTCTCTCCATCTTCCCAATATTTCCCATCATGTGTCTCCAGTTTCCAGTATTCCCCATCATGTCTCTCCAGCTCCCAGTATTCCCCATCATGTCTCTTCAGCTCCCAGTATTCCTTATCATGTTTTTCCAGACTCCCAATATTTCCCATCATATGCCTCTAGATTGCCCAGTTTTCCTATCATGTCTCTTCAACTCCCAGTATACCCCCATCATGTCTTTTCAGCCTCCCCATTATGTGTCTTCAGCTCCCAGTATTCCCCATCATGTCTCTCAAGCTTCCAGTTAGCCCCATCATGTCTCTACATCTCCCAGTATACCCCATCATGTCTCTCCAGCTCCCAGGATTTTCTATCATGTCTCTACAGCTCCCAGTATTCCTCATCATGTTGTTACAGCCTCCCAGTATTTCCCATAACTCCCCAGTATTCCCCACCATGGCTCATCAGCTCCCAGAATCCCCCAGAATGTCTTTAGAACCTCCCCATTATATGTATCCATCATCCCAGTATTCCTCATCAGGGAATGTATGTTTCTAGGTGGTGGAGGAGGGACCCGCCACCACCATCTTCCATGAGGTTTTGTGGAGTTTCAAAAGAGCAGGTAAGGGTGCTGCTCTGCTACAACCTATGCGCAGTAGCATCACAACATTGTTGACGCTACTACGCATGTGTAAAACAATGAGGAGCAGAATGGCTTATAAATGAATGGCATCATAATCAACATCAACAACATTGATTACCTACAGCTTATAATTTAATTTAAAGTCCATAGTAATCCATGTAAACAAACCACCGCTTTCCACTATCTACAAAACTAAGATCATAAGATTAGCCATGGTTCTTGGTCCTTCTTATAGACAGGAGTCTAGATCTGTGCCACAGTGTGTAGTAAGGGAGATTACAAGATTAGTCAGAATGTCCGTAACATTTCAGCCCGTCTGTCTATGGAGATTTATCCTTTGTGAA
Organism: Limnodynastes dumerilii; assembly: GCA_011038615.1. NCBI lineage: Eukaryota > Metazoa > Chordata > Amphibia > Anura > Limnodynastidae > Limnodynastes > Limnodynastes dumerilii. The sequence continues at coordinate 281,979 of WWET01001599.1, forward strand.
CATCTACATCTGTAATACCTTTTCATAAGGGCTTAGCTTGTATTTTAAGATTAACGGTCATTAAGGTCTCAGAATCATTTACCAGGTTAATTCCTCCTCTGTGGTTAAAATTTACATGATCTGATGGCAGCCGCTCTCCTTGGTGCTGAAACTGTTCTGTGCTGCTTTGACACTGAAACGTCTGCTCCGATGACCTTATCTGTGATACAATATACTGTGCTGCCCCCTCAGTAGTGACACTGGCAACACCATTGCTGAAGAATGGTAGTTATATTGTTGTATGTCATTTATTTAACAAAGAGACAAAGTATGAAATTCAGAAGAAAACTGATTTTTTTTTTTACCACTATTTCACCTACCGTTCGATTTGAAACATAATGGGGTAGATCCAGAGCTACATACGCTAGCGTATTTACGCTAGCCGGAGACGTAAAAACGCTGTTTTGTATGTACTGTGCATGTGCGCCGCAGATGTACCAGCCTCGTATCAACGGCGTAACTACGAACGAAGAGGCGTGACAGCCATACGACACCCGTAATTATGCTTCGGTGGCGGGGTGAGGCATTTAAATCGTACAGTATGGGCGTGCTTAGACACTTACGTACGTGTAGCCTTTACGTTCGTCAGTAGTTACGCTCCGAGAGGAGAGCCTATGGGATTGCATGGTAATTACGCTACGCGTTGTAATGGAATGGAAACGTAGCTCAGGATCTGGTCCAATATGCAGAAATACTGGTTACACACATTTTTAAGGCTTTTGTGCTACAGGTGGTCTTAAGGATAAGGTATTCCCGCACCACTCTCTCTCCTCAAAATGTACTATTAGTTATTTGTTATTCAATACTGCGAAGAGGTAGATTGGTCCATGGACCTGATCCAGAAGTTCGGTGCCGTTGCGGTCGCAACTCTGCGCAGTAGTGAAATGCGGACATATGCCGCACGCAGATTGCGTAAAACACCAAACTTTCGCAATTCTGGATCCCGTTCCATAATACTGGACCAGATTCAGAGCTGATACCAGCAGCCTATTCATGCAAGCTGTGTGCATGTCAGGTCTTGCGCTCGCCAGATGTTACACATCGGAACTCTGAACATACAGAGTTCCGTACGTTAGGGCGTGACAGCTCTCCGTACTTTAAAATATATGCAGTGTGGATGGGGGAGGACATTTATATTTGACAGTATGGGCTGGGCCAGGGGCTTCTGTATGACAAGGCATTTCATACCGGTTGTAGTCCCCGCATAGAATTTCCGAAATAGGGGCATCCATAAGTTCCTTTTCGGATGTCCCTATTTCGACCAGATCCATACTTTACCATTACCTGGATGTGCATTACTTATCGGTTGCAGTCCCCGGTCAGAAGTTTTGATTTCAGAAATAGGGACATCGGAAAGTTCCTTTTCAGATGTCTCTATTTCGAATACTGCCCAGTTTCTATTTTTTAAGATGGGTGAGTATGCCGATTGGCAAACTCACCCATTCTGATTCACAAATACCACTGCCGCCGATATCCCTCCGCCGTGCCGCTACCGCCGGACCGCAGGAAAGGTGAGTAAGCTCTCCAGCGAACGGGGTAGGGAGGGTTAGGTTCAGGCTGCAGGGGAAGGGAGGGTTAGGGTCAGGATGCAGGAGAGGGAGGGTTAGGTTCAGGCTGCAGGGGAAGGGAGGGTTAGGGTCAGGCTGCAGGGGAAGGGAGGCTTAGGGTCAGGCTGCGGGAGATGGTGGGTTAGGCTCAGGCAGCGGGGAAGGGAAAGTTAGGGTAATGGAAGGGGAGGGTTAGGGTAGTTTTCAGGCTTACCTTTTGGAGCACCGTGTTCGGTGCTCCGTGGATCGAATGCTATGTCTCATCGAAGCATAAGAAAACAGCCCTATCGAAATAGGGACGTTCTTTCCGGGGACCCACACCCTTTCATACACACAGCGCTACACAGAAAAGTTCATGTAGGTTTAGGGACGCTGAAGTCAGCTAAGATCCGCACACCAGAGTGGGGTGTCCTGGGAGTGGCAATAGCTTCTTGCACGTGGACTTTAAAAATCGCACTGAATTCTGAAACATTCACACAATAATGCAAAAGATGCAGGTCTCAAAAAGAAATGAGTCCTTTTACCCTGGAGCACCGGAGTTGAGGATTGAGGACCGGATTCACACTTAGGATTTTGTTACTTTTTCTGTGCGTGTTTTTAGATGGCTGAACTGCGCAGGCATAGTAACTTTTATTACACAAGCTACGTAGGATTTAGGCACCACAGTCCATGACGCACGGATTTGTAAATGGGACTTAGTGACATACGTACGGAGGGGTGTGGTTGTCTTTCATACTTGCGTAGAATAGGGGGGAGACATTTAATTGGACTAATATGGGCGCGGTTTATCACGTACACATGTACAGAAGGAAAATGCGCACGTAACAAGTTAAGGTTGCCCTATGGAAAAACCGTCCGTGTGAGGTGAGTGTCCTGGGTGCTGCCTTGCCACGTACGTGCATATAGTTGTGTACTTGTTACACACATATCTGTGCATACGGCTCTGAAAAACTAATTTTATCTTCACATTATTAAAATAGTCACTGAATAGAACACTGAAGAAAATCAGCAAAAAAGGAGACAATGGGTCAGATCCAGAGCTACGTTTCCCAGCGTAGCCTATTTGCTATGCAATCCCCTCGGCCGTACGTAGTTTAGCCGTGTTACACTTTCCAAACCCTACCTAAACTTTTCCAAGCGTAACTCCTGACGGCCGTAATGGCTGCATGTACTTACCTGCCTAAGCACGCCCAGACTGTATGACAGTATGACAGTGATTCAACATGGTTTAGCCCAGGAGTAACTAAGTTCATGCACTTAACAAGGTCTGGATCCAGCCCACTGAGTCTACCATTTATGTATCTTGTGGGGGAAAAAAAAAAAATTGCCTTACTTTCTTGCTGTAGCACTTTGGATTGGGACTACATTGGATTGACTTTATATATTATTGTTTTTACCTTTGAGCAACTTAATCTTTTAATATTTTCTTTCATTATGGAGCGAGTCTACATGCTACAGCCACATGTTTAAATCCCGCCCCTTCCTCATATGCTACAGCCACACATTACCCCTCCCCCTGCCTACATGCTACAGCCACACATTAACCCCCTTGCCCTATGCTACAGCCACACATTAACCCCCCCCTGTCCTATGCTACAGCCACACATTAACCCCACCTCTGCCCACATGCTTTACTCTCCTGTACCCACATGCAACCATCTTCCAGGCCCCCTCAAAGCTCCTTCACAGTTCCCCTTATTTGCACCTTTTTTTTGCCAACAAAAAGATCTCCAGCAGCCAGCCTGCAGCCTCTAGCTCTCTCCACACCACACAGGAAGCAGGAACTGTAAGAATTCAAGCAGCCACCGAACTCTGTACCATGAGATTGCTGCAGTCACATGACCTAGTGACGACTGGAGGTTCCTCTGCTGAAGGGGATTTCCACTACAGAGGAGCTGGAGCAGGGGCAGACTCCACAGCACTGCTTAACAATAAACTAAAGTTTCACAGGTCAGGTAGGGGTGCGGTGGGTGATTGCCGGGATGGCGGGCCCCCTAAGCTGCCAGGCCCCGTAGCAACTGAACCCATTGCACCCCCTATAGTTTCGCCCTTGGTAACAGAGATTTCCAATGAGACTCTGCACAGTTAGAACCTTTCACCAAGTGCCGTATTCAGAGATCTGTTTCTGAGCGGATTTGCATGCGTATTTTTAGGATCGGATCAACTGCGCCTGTGTAGTAACCTTATGTACGTAGTCTACGTTGACTATACGCATGGAAGTGCCTAACGGACGTACATGTAAATCACACTTCGGGACATACGCACGAAAATCAGACGTACGGAAAAATTATCATAAAAGTGGGTGGGGGGAGGCATTTAAATGAATGCGCGGTTGGAGGCGCGGTTATCAAGAATCGCACGGACGGAGCACATATACGCACGTAAGTACAGTACGTAAGTACACACGTATAGCAAGTTCAGGAGAGGGGTGTCTGGGTTGTTGGTGGGTGTTTCCTTGCTCCGGCCGTGCGTATAATTGTGTACATAAAGAGAACGGATCTCTGAACACGTCCCCAAATGAGTTATAGGCAAATGAGTGACAGTATCCATTTCTTGTGATTCGCTTACAAGGAAAGGCCATGCATCCTCATCGCAATGTGCAAATTACAGTATATGTCATATACAATCAGAAAACACAAAACAAACCTGACATTTCCACACATCATATATTGCACACATGGAATTAGCAGGAGACTTATTTATTGTGTATACTAAAATAAAAATTGCATTTCCTCTTTTATTACTGTTTATTACTTTCTCTGCAGCTTAGAGAGGTAAAATTTACAGTTTTTATTAAACTGTCTAAAGGATTTTCTCTCTCCTTTTACACAATGTCAGATGAATCATAAAAATAAGGGGTAAACAGGAGAAGAGCTTTGTATAAAATACACAATCTCGTATTTTATATTTTGCCACAGTGGTTCTCAACATTTTTTCCCGGGAGTACCAGTTACCCACTAAAGAATCAGGTCAAGTACCACTCTGCAGATCATGTAGATACATACCATGACCCATACATATCTTTTCAGGATTTTTGTTTGTTGTTATGTACATATTTCTGCCTGATTTTAAGGTGCATTTTCTACATATGTCATTTAGCCTTAAAGATATTTAATTGTCTTTGCACATGTGGTACCATACTTCCTTACCATCTTGCCCAGATGCCCCGAGTACCACTTCACAGTGAAACTAGTACCACTGGATGAGAATCCTACAACACGACCTGTTACACTGTCCTGAGAGCCGCTCTATACATTATATATTGGTAGTGAGTTCAGACAATACATTAAATGAAGGAGCCGCATTGAGCTTAGCTGCTACGTATCCAATTGCCATGTGCCGTAATTGCTTGCAATCCAAAGGATGCAGGGAGTCAAATTTTACAAACACATCTTATGGCATGCACCGTGTGTGTTGAACCGAACTCAGAACTGCATCAGGCTCAATGTGCTTGTACTTGAAAGTGCAAACTTGTGTTTGCAATGAAGCATATGCCTCATATGGGATATATGAAGCATATGCCTCATTGCAAAACTTAACAAGTTATCCCCATGATACACCCTTGTTCTTTCTGTCAGTAAACCCCTCTGTTGATCAGAAGCCCTTTAGCATCTATAGGTGCGATTGAAATCTCAATCTCTTAGTGCAGTTCTCTACCAGCTAAACTATACAGGCAAATGCTAAGTAGAGGCTTCTAGAAAATGTCTTGATCTGACAATCACTGGGTTATGAGTTTAATTCTTGCAGCTACATTTTTATGTTTCCATCAGGTTAGGAGTTCAAATCTCCATTAAGTCCTGAAGTTAGCACAATTTTAGACCTCATTATTTAATGTTCTTGGACCGGATCCAGACTTAAAAAGGAGCATGAAATTAAGAGGAAAGTTACTCCTGGACTAAACCATGTTGATTGCAGGAGTCATATTTCATATGTTGCAAAATGTATTAGAGTTGAGGGGTGGTGTTTCCTAGCCCAAGTCTAAATAACAGTGTGTAAAGCTGATAAAGTAAAGCTGGTCAGTATCTGTGTGCAGTAAGCAATTCAAAGAAATTTCCCTGCAAAGAATATAATTAACTTGACTCCCCATGCAATCAACATGGTTTAGCCCAGCAGTAACTTTGCTCTCTTAATTTCATGCTCCTTCTTAAGTCTGGATCCGGCCCGTGCTTAAATGCTTATTGATATGGCAAACACAGTATATGTCTCAAACAGTTATTCATCTAAAAATGTTCATTAGAATCTGGCTCCTTAATTTTTGGACTGGCTATTAAATTCTAAAGAAATTTGTGAACTTCAGTCAGATTGTAATCAGAGGTGCCCCACAATCCGTAATAACCAATCAGAATCCCTTCTGACCCATCCTGACTTATGGCCATGAACATTTCTGAAAGAGGGGCGGGGCTGAGTTTGGAGATGGGCGTTCCCTTTTGGTCAAATTACAGTGTAGTCATTGCCTCTCTTGTACTCATCCTGACTGGGGATTTCAGTGTTTTGAAGACCTAAATTTAAGGCAGCCCCAAGGTAGCTCCAAACTGTACAGTGAGTGGTTAGGACATGAATGTATAGTGTTCTAGTCAAATTATTGGTCACGGATCCAATTTCTAAAATTGTGGATCCGACGCTGGGTAATGTACCACACATCTTCTACATCGCTTAATTCTATTTGTTATTGAAATTATGAGTATTCATGTATATGTATTCTGCCTGTCTGACACTTTCACCCCATCTAAGCAAGACTAAGGATGATGGGCTGGATCCTGATTTAATAAGTGCTTGAAATGAGTTACTCCTGGGATAAACCATGTTGATTGCAGGGGGAGTCATATTTCATCTGTTGCAAACAGTATTAGAGTTGAGAGGTGATGTTTCCCAGCCCAAGTCTCACTAGAAGTGTGATAGTAAAGGGCCTGTCTGATCACCCCATCTAAGCAAGACTAAGGATGATGGGCTGGATCCTGACTTAATAAGTGCTTGAAATGAGTTACTCCTGGGCTAAACCATGGTGATTGCAGGGGAGTCATATTTCATCTGTTGCAAACAGTATTGTATTA
>WWET01001599.1:327707-355954 GCA_011038615.1 Limnodynastes dumerilii
ACAGGTTATTAGCCAGTCTGAAATATCGTGAGAACGTTATTTCAGACACTGGCCAATAACCTGTCATTAGCGCCGGGTACTTCCTGCTAGCAGGAGGTGATTTGCGACGTTCTAAGAAGCTATTTTTTTTTCTTCGTTAAATTTTTTTACCGCTGGCTCTCGGGTCCTCAGAATCTTTACATTTATAGGCAATACAAAGTAGGCTAAATTACAATTCACAGGTCATAAAACAATTGGTTGAGTCTGTAAAATAGGCGTTTCACAGTCCTTGAGTTTTAAATGGTAAGATTCCCAACGCCCAAAACTTGAATTTGTTCAGGAATATCTGTCCATGAGAGTAGAATTTGTTCCCTGGAATTCCTCATTTCCCTGCTGGCCACATCTTGGACCTGATTCACACTTAAGAAAGAATTTAGGAACGTTCCTAAATTTACACACAATAAATAAGAATAATTCAATGATTCTAAAGAAAAATGCTAAACATACCCCTAGCTTCTAAGGAGCTAAGAACGTTCTTTTTTCTAGTTGTTTATATTTAGTAACGGCTTTATTTCCCAACTAAGAATCATGCGTATATTTAGGATCTTTAAAATCCTCATGATTCACAGCTAAGCAAAGCAACACATTAATTGATTCAATTAAGAAGCAGACTGATTTCCTCAGGCTTTCTTTGTTTTATAATTAACAAAAGTAACGAAAAAATTTATAAAAAAAATTAAAAAAAAATTATAAAAAATCTGCAATACGCAAAAATTTATAAAATTATTAAAATCATAAAAACGTATTGAAGGTTTAAGAAAGAACCATTCAGCTTTCAAGGCTGTAATAACATAAATATCAAAATAATAAATATCTACATAAATTAGACCTAAACTAAATTAGTCTATTACAGTGCCGCGACTCTCTCACCGGGGTGCCTCGGAATGTTTCTATTTCCTATTGTATTCTATTGTATTTTTGTCTTAGGAGTGCCTTGAAAACAAATATGGAGACCCTAAGGGTGCCTCGAACTGAGAAAGTTTGGAAACCACTGGTCTATTAGTTATCTTTTAAAACTGCTGTTATGTCACCATTTTGTGTTTGACTTTATATTTGAAAGGTAATCATTATTTAGTTTAGGTCTAATTTATGTAGATATTTATTATTTTGATATTTATGTTATTACAGCCTTGAAAGCTGAATGGTTCTTTCTTAATCCTTCAAGTTTACTTTGATTGAAACAGTTAAAGTCTTATCTTTTAGAATTGCTGTTATGTCACCATTTTGTGTTTGACTTTATATTTTAAAGGTAATCATTATTTACATTTATTTGCAGTTTGTGTATGAATTAATTGTTTTTTGTAAACAGTTTTTAAACATTTTTTTTTATTTAACTTGTAGCATGTTTGCATTGTTTGTGTGTGACCTTGAGATACAAACTGTTTCAATCAAAGTAAACACATACATTCATTATAATCACACAGCAGCTGTGTGCTGAGCAAATTGAAAAGCATCCATCCATACGGATGTCAACTTAAGAATGGTAGGGGGCATTCTTTTTTTCACGTGCATATGTTACTCTGCACAAGGCCTTCTTAACTGTGAATCATTCTTAAGTCTCGAGGAAGGCCCATACTGTACATTAGTAGTCCGAATGCTGCTCATTTGCATTAAGAGTCTTGTCTCTCTAGTCACGCATTCGGAAGTCAATACAATCCTAAGCATGAATCATTGCTAAGTAGCCGTTCTTATCTGTGAATCATTCTTACATAGTTTAAGTGCACAGTTTTGAGTTCTGGGCATAGTCAGTTTAACTGTTCTTAAATATTTGCACTTAAATCCTGTTCTTACTTAGTTGTGAATCAGGTCCGGTGTCATTTGTCTATTTCCTTTCCTCCCAAATCCCTAGCAGGTGAATTTGTTTCCCTCTCCCTTGTTCCCAATGTGCAATGCCTTGTTGGCATCATTATTGGCTTAGCCTTTACTTCAGTCCTCTATATCCACTCTCCCAAGCCACCATAATCAGTCCTCTTCCGCTTTGATTATTACTACATCGTCCTCTTTGACCTGTCTGTCACTCGTCTGTCAACCCTGAATGTGGCATCACAACTTATCACAGCTGGACCTCTGAGCAAAGCCTTCAACTGGCTTCTCGTTCCATCCATTAGACTTTCAGCTACCTAAGCATCCCTATGACAATCGTGCCTTTAAATCATTGCCCACACACCTTCAAACCTCCACATTTTTAAGAATTATAAGGACAAATTGTCACACTCAAAAATATGATGCTATCACTGACATAAATCAAACACTTATAGTGTATTATAAAAGAGAAAGTGTAGCACTGAGTCCAATTAGAGAAATGACCAAATATATTATTAAATTGGATGCCTTGAGAAAGCTCGTTTCTTGAGCGAAACGCGCGTCAGCGTTTTGCATGTGGGCATACGTTTTCTTTGCCCCTAAATCATTTTAAATTAATATATCTTTTGCTTTAGTTTAATTCTCTGACCTATTATTCTAATCTACATTTCCTGTGAGAGAGATTATTTAATTGGAAACTATTTCAGTTTGGCACACTGGCTAGCTGTGCCATGCTATAGAGTCAGGTTGTTGCCTACACTCATATCTCTCTCCTGTGAGAGGATTTATTACATAGTTGGTCCTACTGTGTGGAGCACGCTAGTGAGACTACAAGAACTTATTTATTAATATGTTTATGGTAGAGACATTCACTATCTCCTAACTTAATAGACATAATAAAAGGAAAATCCACACTCAAAATCTGCGGCCCTCAAGGTCAGCTAGGAAACTAGGGTAGGGGGTTAACACCTAATCCCTCAATCCCGCAACTCAATGCACAATCAGTAAAACAATAATTGGAACCCCAGTTCCATCATATGCTGCAATGATGATAGTTCTAGATTCTTCCATGAATAGTCTGATTTGTAATCTTCCCTTTTTCCGTATGTAATCAATAATCTTCAGGTATTAAATGTTCATAAAGTTACTCACTGTCTTTGTTCTTCCCTTTTCTTAAATTCCAAAATACAAGACTTCTTTTCTTTACTTCAAGTCAACATCCCATGAATCTCACCATGGGCCTGATCTAGAGGTACGATGTAGCGCTGAGCGTACCAACGCTCAGCGTTACATCGCTGACTCCCCCTGGCACTCCCCCTGTGCGGGCGTATGGCCCCTTCCTTACGCCGGCTGAAGGCTACCCTAGAGTCACACCTGGGCTAAACCATGTTGATTGCAGGGGAGTCATATTTCATCTGTTGCAAACAGTACTACTGTTGAGAGGTGATGTTTCCCAGCCAAAGTCTAAATAACAGTGTGATAGTAAAGCTGGTCAGTATCTGTGTGCAGTAAGCAATTCAAAGATATATCCCTGCATACAAAGACTACAATTAACTTGACTCCCCCTGAAATCTGCATGGTTTATCCCAGGAGTGACTTTCCTCTCTTATTTTAAGCACTTTCTTAATTCTGAATCAGGCCCAAAGTTACTCACTGTCTTTGTTCTTCCCTTTTCTTAAATTCCAAAATACAAGATTTCTTTTCTTTACTTCTTTCTTTACTTCAAGTCAACATCCCATGAATCTCACCATGTCTCAATCCCTTGGAATGAAGGATTGAATACTTACCTGAAGATTATTGATTACATATGGAAATAGGGAAGATTACAAATCAGACTAATTGTGGAAGAATCTAGAACTATCATCATTGCAGCATATGACGGAGTAGGGGGCACTTGGATGGAACTGGGGTTCCAATTATTGTTTTACTAACTTAATAGACAAATATAAATATATACAATATAACAAAAATGTTATGTCTATAAAGGAGACATTTTTCTATCTCCTAATTTAAATATATATAACATTATAAATAGATTTTTTTTATTAGGAACTGCAATTTGCCTTATTTGTATAGGATACCCACTCCTACTCACTTTTGGTCCATTAAGTCCCTAAAAGGATATCTATATATGAATGTATGGACTTCAACTTCTTAAGCTGGCCACACACTAGAGCGATTATCGGCCCAAACGCACAATTATCCTGGATTGGGCCAAATATCGCTCTAGTGTTTGGTGCAGATTTTTTTTTAAAATGGCGATAAAACCTTAAAAAAATGGTAGGTTCCGATTATCGCATCTTTTGGAATTCCTGAATGATAATCGGACCCTAGCTGCAATTTTTTTAGGTACCTAGTGCTCTGCTCTCTCTCCCTCTATGTAAAATGACTGCTGGACAGACATTTAACACAGAAGGAGAGAGGGCAGAGCGCAGCAGAGCCCCACACACTGACAGGCTGCAGCGCTGTGTCCTCTCTCCCTCTGTCTGGGCATACAGCACTGTATACCCAGACAGTATACCCAGACAGAGGGAGAGAGGACACCGCACAGCAGCCCGTCAGTGTGATTTTTTCCTACTGATAATTTTTTTTTATGCAGCCAACCAATAAGCTGGCTGCATGGGTCTCCTGTTAAGATTGACTGGAGAACCAGCCAATCAGAGAGAGACTGCAGCCAGCCAATAGGCTGCAGGCTCTCCAGCACAGATTATCGCCCCCCAGCCTCTTCTGTGTATGGTGCCGATATCGGGACCTTTCCCCAGGGGAAAATCGTCCTGTTTATCGGCAGCCACACACACAGGGACGTCCCGTTTATCGGCAGCCACACACTGGGAGCGATAATTGCTCTAGTGTGTGGCCAGCTTTAGTACTATTTTTCTAGGGTATTACTAACTATAAAGATTGGGTCAAACTCTTGTTTTCCCCACATATTTTTAATCACTAAATTGTTGTGTGTTGCACTTTAGTAGTTGTTCTTTTTAAACATATTTCGCTGGCATCTGTTTGCCACTAATCCCCATTGGTTTTTGCCGACATAAATGTTCTACAATATATAATGGTACAGGACAGATAAAAATATTCTTTTTAACAAGATATATAATAAAGTATTTTATTTTAATTGATATATATATCTGTCCCTATCCCTATGGCTTATGGGTGCACCCCATAAATATCCCTTCTCTGCTTCTTCTCTTTCTTCATTAACCTCCACATTTCTCCCAGACCTTCCTGAATTTAAGGACTTGATGAAAGCTTACATGCTCACATTCACAGACCCTCCAACATGACCCATTCCATTAAGTACAAAATACTCTGCTCCTGAGCTTTAAACTATCAGTTACTATGGTAACCACCTGTGTTGAAGAGAAAAATATTTTTCAAACAATCAATTACTCTTTAAATCCAGGTGAGTGACAGTTGGTGATTTAGGAGCGGAGTATTGTGCACCTACTGGAACGGGTCATGTTGGAGGATCTGCATTCACTTAACCAATCTCAACCAAACGATGTCCCTTGTCATGTTCCACCTGTCCCTTATACCATCTTTGTTTACCTACATGTCTCATCCTAAAATCACTAAATACTTTGGATCTACGTGCTCCATCCACTCCCTCTTCCATCTATCCCTGTTGCTTCCATTTTGTTCCTCAGTGCTCCCGGTTCTCATGAGCATGGCCTCCCCCTACCTCTACCCTCTGTTGCATTTTCATCAGGAGTCCATGTAAAGAAACATGGGGCCATTTCCAGGTCTAAAACTACACAAGGTGCATGTTCCTGTCACTCACCTCTATCAGTAGTAATACTGGACACTTACATGTCCAGAATCCTACTTTGACTTTTATACATCGTTATCTGTATGGACACGGATCAATGCGAATCTGGGCGTTCCCGTCCCTTCATTTGATACGGCATGCATACCTGAACAGTCAGCCCCTTCATCATACCTTCTAACGTACGTTCTAACTGAGTTCCGTACGTCTAAAGGTACGCTTGAGTAACATCTGGCGCACGCTTGCACCGATGTTACTTATCAGGGGACTTGCGCAAATGATGCCCGTTATGTCCCCTGACGTTATTAGTTCTCGATCTGGCCCATGTTGGTCATTAGCATCTAGGACCAGATCCACCCATCCTCAAAACCAATTGACTTCCATGCGCTAGGTACAGAAGCCAGCTGAAAATTGGTATTCCGTGCAGAGATCAGCATTGCAACCCCCCATATGTACAAGATATGAAAGGGGGATGGGCATTGGAATTTAAATTGTACAGGGAGGGCTTGGCTAAGCCCCAGTGTCCAGCTTGCTTCTCCATGCATGCAGAAGACTTAAGGTAGGGCCCTGTGCACGGATTCACCATCTGCACATAGGAGACCAGGGCAAGTGAATCATAGGGAATCATAAATCAAGTATTAAGTCTGTAGGCAATGCTGTCAGAAACCCAATGTCTACCATCTCTTGCTTTGTGTACAATAAAGACATTTACGGCACAGAAGTTCCCCCTATTTTTTTTTTATTTACTTGTAGATGCTAATTTCCCAAATGAAGAGAGGTTAATTAACAAGAGGAAGCTGAAGTCAATATATAATCAAGTATTATGAGGTAATTCGTTCATTAGCGGAGAGCTGTACAACATGCACACATCCTGGGCTTAATAGATTGGCCTCATAAGTGCACAATTAACTGTTTTATTTTGTTATTTGAATACCAGACAGACAAAATGTTCAGCTTCTATTCAAACACACATTAAGATGTAATATGTCACAATCTAAATCACAGGACATAATTCCCTGAATATAAAATCATGTCAGCTTAGTAGATACTGCGACAATCAATAACTGTCATTTTTATATTTTTTTCTGCAATTATACCATTGAAATGATGATCTTTCTTTTACAATGTGCAAATAGTCATCCGGCAGTATATATATATCCCAGGAATAAATGATTGTAATACTATATAATACAATGCAAATAGGCATGTCCACTTCTGAAATCATTTCCAGAGTATCCCTGGGAGAGAAGCTGAGACCCAAAGGGCAAACGTGTTAATGCCAATCTATGAACTGGCAGCTTAAGTAATGGAGACACTTGTCTGTACTAGAAAGGCTTTAAATAGACCTTTAAATGTAAGTTCCCTGATGAGGTAATTATGCAATCAAATACTCTGTCTAGCAATAACAGGGGATTAGATGTCTTTATCTCATTGTCAGGTTTGAAGTTTATTTCACTATTACTCCATACCAAAAAAGTAACCATTTGGGTTAGTAATTTATATGGCTGTACGATGGTCTTTGAATAGCGATGGCTCACAGTTTCCATTTTCGTCAGCGGTGGTGCTACAATTCCCAAAGTCACGTAGATTTCTCCGGCGACAGGTAAGCATTTGCATCCTAGCCCTACCCTTGACCCTTCCCTAACCCTACCCTCTGTTTCCTGTAGCCTAACCCTAACCTTCCCCCTTCAGCCCTAACCCTAACATTCCACTTCTTGAGCCCTAGCCCTTACCCTCCAAATTCCACAACCCAACTCTAACGCTACCATCTGTTTCCCACAGACTAACCCTAACCTTCCCCTTCAGTCCTAACCTTCCCCTTCGGTCCTAACCCTAACTTTCCCCTTCAGTCCTAACTCTAACCTTCCCCTTCAGTCCTAACTCTAACCTTCCCCTTCAGTCCTAACCCTAACTTTCCCCTTCAGTCCTAACCCTAACCTTCCCCTTCAGTTCTAACCCTAACCTTCCCCTTCTTGAGCCTCACCCCTAACTGTCGTCTCGCAGCTTTATCCTCTCATCTTAAAGCCTAACCCTAACCGTCCCTTCTTTAGGCCTAACCTTAACCTGAGCCAGATGCAGCCGCTGCAACCTGTCACTATTGGGAACTGATCAAATTAGGTACCCAGACACAATAGCAATGGCCCAGATCCTGGGCCATGGACGGCAGTTGAATTACCCACTGGTGCACCGGCTGGTGTTTGTAACGTTAGTTACGTATGCTGGCTGGTACGTTAAAGGGACAGACCAGCATTTTACGTATGCCATATAGGCGGAGATAGGCATTTTAATTAGGGAGCGGGACAGGGAAGGCCCTTTTACGACAAAGTCATAATTTTTAAGGTAGCAATCTGGACACATAAGTGTCCACATTTTACTAACTGGAGCGGGGAGTGCGGGGGGTGTGCATCCGTAAGACGTGCGTTGGTCTGGATCCAGCCCAATGATAGGTCAGAGGAGCTTGGCTAGACTGGTTCAAGCTGAGAGGAAAGTTAGAGTGACCTAAATTACCAAGCGACGGTAACAGGGTTCTAGAAAATATAATAATATATGTTTTTGGTATGATTGATTTGATATTTTATATCTTTTAATAAAACAACTACGGTATTTACTGCTTATTATTTCTATCACGTCAGAAATATTAGATAAATTAAACATATTAAAGCATACAAAGTAAACTCAGAGACAGATGAAATTGAAAATAACAATAAGCATTAGTCCTAATTATGACTTATAATGAAATAAATTGTAAGGGGAGGAATATGCGGAGTGTTAGCTGATGCTAGGCAGATTTAGTACCTCTCTGGTCTGGTTCACCCTCTCTATTTCTCTGTTTGTTTATGAAGTAACAGCGCTCTGCCTGTAGTCATAACATCATTAAAAAATAAAAATTGTTTTGTTTTAATATTTGGTTTAAACCAAGGCACAGCATGTTGAATATATCACCAGAACCATATTAAGAATTGGGATAATAGGACTCCAGTCCCAGGCCTCCATCTGAAAATAGGCCCCCACACACTGCAGATCTCCAAGCCTCCTGTCACAGTGTATAAGGATGAACGTCAAGACTTATAATGAAATAAATTGTAAGGGGAGGAGTTTGTGGAGTGTTAGCTGATGCTAGGTAGATTTAGTACCTCTCTGATCTGGTTTACCCTCTCTATTTCTCTGTTGTGTGTGTGTGAATTCACTAAATTGGTTTAGCTCACTGAAAGGAAGCCAACAAGCAACAAGAATGTGGAATTATTCCAGGGGGGCTCCCTTATAAAAGGCTTTGTTTATGAAGTAACAGCGCTCAGCCTGTAGTCACAACATCATTAAAAAATAAAAATTGTTTTGTTTTGTTTTGGTTTTTTTACATTTGGTTTAAACCAAGGCACAGCATGTTGAATATATCACCAGAACCATATTAAGAATGGGGCTAATAGGACTACAGTCCCAGGCCTCCATCTGAAAATAGGCCCCCACACACTGTAGATCTCCAGGTCCTTAATGTAGTGCATAAGGATGAATGTCAGGGACTGATATCCTGCTGCAAAATATACTATATGCTGTGGGCCCTTGATCATTTTCAGCCCCAGGTCCACATGGCCCTAAATCCGGCCCTGTATATCACACTAGGTGCCATTCCATGAGCTAAGAAAAGGAAAGTGAGCAGAGGCAATGCTGCTTCAACAAACTGACCATGCAGCAGACTAAGCCATATGAATCTGTGAACTCATTCTGCCTTGTACAGACTCGTAGCGATGACCAACTGAGCAATCAATACATGTCCCAAATTACATGAGTTTTGTCGCTGACCAACTGTACCCATCTGTAACTATCTTTTGACCACAGAACGGCCATCTTGTAATAGCTGCTTCCAAAAGGATAATGGACCATGTTTCCAAGCACACAGCATCTTAAATTGGTACCACAACCATGACAATGAGTTCAGTGTTCTGCAATAACCAACACAATCCACTAAATGTAATCAAATACAGGAACCTGTAGTAGAATAAGAGATAAAACAGTATAATTACGCAGACAACTAATCTGCAGCAACTACATAAAACTATCATGTCAACATGAACCAAAACCTTGTTGGATCAGATGTGGTTTGAAATAAATGTAGACTGCCGGCAATCTCCGTTTAAGATAGCGCCGGTGATGCGACTCCTGTAGTTGCGAGAAATCATCCCCTTAAAGGTGTTTATACATAACCCTACTCTTTACAAACCCTCTGTTTTCTGCGGCCTAATCCTATTCTTCCCTAACCCTGCATTTCCTGAAGCCTAACCCTAACCTTCTTGTTCTTCAGTCCTAACACTAACCCTTCATGCCCCGTAACCTAATCCTAACCTTCCATGTCACCAACCGTAGCCTAATACTAACCTTATACCCAGTAGCCTGTAGCTATTGGGAACAGGGAAATAGGTAACCGTTCCAAACAACTATTCTCTTTTTACAGATGTTTTCAAGCAATTATTTCAAACAATTAATCCTTTTCAAAATAGAACCGGCCAGACCGGCAAATGTATCCCATTGAATCTATGCCACAATGAATTCAGAGGAAGCGATTCAATTAGCCCCGCATCCGCGTTATTTGCGGTTGGAAGCTAATTTTTCGGTGAATTTTTGCTACCGGAAATGACGTGAAAAAGCGCACCGCAAACTTTTTCCTGTCATCACGGCTAACTGGATTGGACCCAGAGAATCAAATTTTTTTGCCTCTCCTCCAGCAAGTTACTGTATTTAAGATATTGTCTAGTATGTTGCTTTAACAGTAACTCCATTAATTTCGTGCTACTGATGTTAGGCTCACGGGCCGGTAGTTACCAGCTTCTTCCTTTCTTCCACTTTTATGTATAGGGACTACATTTGGCATTTTTTTGTCTTTTGGAATTACTTCTGTTACTAGTGACTAGTTGAACAATTTGGTTAAAGGTTTCACTAGCATGTCATGTCATGGTAACAATGGGATTCAACTGCAATGATGTGGACTTAACATATTGTAAAAGTCCAAATCTTAAATGCAGCAAACAAAGGCAAATACAAAAAGTAAAGTCCAAATGCACTCACAACATCACAGCAAACAGAAGTTTTTCCATCTTCAGCAGGTCAGGTTACAGGCTTGAGTTTTCTCCTAGATCATGGAGCAGCATACTTATGCTCCTCTCCTCTACCTAAACATTAATCATTAGGGGCAAGATTTAGGAAGCTGTGGTAAAGGAAAAGTGGAGATGTTGCCCATAACAACAAATCAGATTCTAGCTGACATTTTCTGACATAATCGACATTTTTATGTAATAGAAAAGTGAGAGCTAAAATCTGATTGGTTGCCTTGCTCAGCATCTCCACTTTTCCTTCCCCGCGGCTAGCCCCAGGTCTGAGATGTTTGTAAGAAATACATCCTATGTCTGAATAGGGAAGAGTGGTTTCTTTCAAATACTCAGGAGATTAACCCCTTCAGACCATGTGTCTGTTTCTCCACCTGCCGCAGTAGCCTTTGCATTGTGGATCTGTAGTACATTAATTTCCTAGTTCTCCCGATCTGGTTGAGTTCCCCTGGTTTGCTACTTGCCATGACCATTTTCTTTCCAACACTGACAACTATACCTTGCCAAAACCCTTTGCCTGACTAAAGATGATTCCGTCAATTGCCGCCTACACTTATCTTTCATTCAATTCCCACCTCATCTATTTCGTAAAATTGCTACCTGCTCTGACCTTTTCCTTAAACAATCACCATTCTTTCAACTACTGACGACAACGCTCTTGATTTCTGCTTGCACTGACCTTTTCTTAGCTATTTATAGTTGACTTCTCTGATCCCAATGATTTTATCAGCTACATGTCAGTCTACAATTTGACCACATTAAGTTTTGATACATATGAACAAGTTGTAAGTAAAGACTGACAACTCAAACTTTTTCTTAAGATTAAAAAACTTTGCGAAGCTTGCAGATGGCAATGACACACACAACAGCTTATTACATTAAAATGATGCTTTATTATTCACAAATATAAGACAAATTTGGTCAGGATGACGACAGGCGATCCTAGCTCTGGCTAGAAACAGATCTCTGCTCTAGTCACTGACTAACTAGCTGGCATCAGTCAACTTGCCACATATATAAATGTCTTTTTATGTGAACCTACAGTATATGTAAAACCAGTTCTCTTACATTAAAGACAGAAAATTAAATCTGCCTGCATGGTATAAAATTTGGTTATAGAGGAAAAATGGTTTTTAAATTAAGTTATATTTTATATGTTAGAAGCTGTGTGTTAGATTAGTACTACTTTATTATAGTTGTGTGTGAAAGATGTGTATTTAGCTTACTGTGCAATATAATTGTAAATATAATATCCTATATATTTATAGCTGAACTGTGTTGGTGTGTTTTATGTAACTTTTGATTAAAGTGCACTGCATGTGCAATAACTTGTCTCTCACAGCTCTGAGGTCATGAGTTCGATTCCTGGACTAGGCCTTATCTGTGTAGATTTTGTATGTTCTCCCCGTGTCTGCATGGGTGTGCTTCGGTTTCCTCCTATACTCCAAAAACATGCTGGTAGGTTAATTGGCCAATGAAAAAATTAGCCCAAGTTTGTGTATGTATGTGTTAGGGCACTTAGAATGTAGCTTCAATGGAGCAGGGACTGATGTGAATGTGAAATATTCTTAGTAAAGCGCTACATAATCTGTTGGCGCTATATAAAAAAATGTTAATAAACAAATAAATAATATTAAAGAGCACATGAAAAAAAGACTTTAAATATTAAAAAAATATATCTAGTTACTTACAGAGTATTGCTAGATGAGCTCATGTTTAAGCTGCTTGTAAACAGCACAGATTAAGTCAGTTGTTGAATCCTAGAACGCAAAAAAAAAATGTTACTCAACATATGTGCAATATACAAAATAACATTATAAAGGAGCACACAATTTACAGCTTTAAAATTGAACATAGAAATCAAAACGAGACAATCTAACTAAAGCATCAACATCTATTATATGAATGCAAAAAGAAACAGCTAGAGACTAATTACCGGTAAGTACCAAGAAGCAGCCATGCACACTAAAGTTATTAAAAAGAGAGTAGAGGCAGTTTTATAAATAAGTGTTGTTTTCAACGGCAGATAACATTAGTTGCAAAACGGAATGTAGGTGATAATGAGTGTCTGTAGTCCAAAAATTAAGATGCAAAATATGTCTCCCATGATATGCAGTGGGCTGACAGTGATTTAAAATATTGGGTCTAAATTTACCACAGAAAAGAAAAAATGGATATGTTGCCCATAGCAAACCAATCAGATTTTAGTATGTAATAGGAAAATGAGAGCTAGAATCTGATTGGTTGCTATAGGTAACATTTAAATTTTTCCTTTTCTGCAGTTTATTATATTTAGTCCTAACACAAAACATGACCGTAATACTGGTCTAAAGAAATGGATTTCACCCCCACCATCCCCAAACATCGTAATTACTCTAGTAATCTAAATTACATAGAAGTATACCTCTAAGCAAAACCCCTTAAAAATACAAAGAGAATTTAACTCACACTGATAAAGAAAAAAATAGTAAAAAAGGCCTGCAAGCTCATTAAAAAGGTGATAAAACATTATACAATTATGTATACTATTATGGTAGCAGGGATCTTAAGTTTTAGGCTATCCTCATGTTAATGGTATCACTGTAGTGATCACCTATATATAAACAAGCTGATTTCATAAGAATGCAGTGGTCTGTTTAGAAACCAGAGAGCAAAAATACAAGGCACATGGTTACTTCATTCTCTCTCTCTCCTTATTCCAATTACCTAGTGGGGAACAGCCTACTGTATCTCTTCTTCAAATAGTGACTCAAGTGGTTAGCACTTCTGCCTCACACCAAGCTACATACATATGAGGGCACTATATAAAAACAAGTTCATAAATAAGTTTATTCTTCAGTAGAAGAAACTCTTAGGACGTCCATCCTATATAAGAAGGCATACATGTCCCTGGATATCTTCTTATTCAACATCTTGTGTTCTGTGCATGTGCATGTGCAGAAGATAAAATGGCTGAAGATGGAGAGAGAGAGAGTCTGAGAAACTGAAAGGCTGCAGTATCATTATTATTGCCTCAGGGTCTTTGGGCCCTTTTCCAGATCTACAATGTTACACTGAGCGGTCTAACGCTCAGCGTAACATCGCTGCACACCCCCGACACTCCCCCTTGTCTTACTATATTAACACTCGCTTACGCCGACTGACGGCTACCCTAACTTCAGCCGTCGTAAGCGAGTGCTAATACGCTGGGACAGCGGCGTTACAACATAAAAGCAGCCCTACCAGCCTCATTACCCTCCCTCCCCCCGCCTACCTGTACTAACTGCAGCGTAGTAACGCTGCTACGGCGGCCCGATCGTTGATCGGGCGTTGCCGTAGCTACGCCGGGCAACATCCTGAGTTAGTACGGCGGGTGTAGGTCAGGATCAGGCCCTTTGTGCAGACAGTAGGAGTAGTTTAATAGACCATACTGTAAAAGTAAGAACCTTCCATTTATTTATTTTACCCATTAATAAATTGGAAATGCTGCACCCCAGAAGCGATCAGCAACGACAGCAGGAGGAAAGCTTGGTTAATGCACTCATCAATGGGGCCATAAGGGAGTTTGGGATCTGGAAAGGGTTAAGGTGTTCAGTTTGAAAGGAAACAGCTTGACTTAAGCTGCATACTCTATAAAACTTTCATGCAGATCACCTGATAATAAGGTGATTAGCTTAACTGTACAGTGCATAGGCAAGGAGGAGCATGGGATATCAGTCATGTTGTGAAAATTTCATTCCCAAAAAAGAGCAATGTTCATATATATCTGGGGGAACCCTGTGATTGGCTGTTGTGGCAGTCATCAGTAAGGTTCCTACAGCTGACCAGCACATTGGTTGGGTGACATTTAATTCTGTCTTGCAATGCGTAATACCGAGAAGGCGGACAGATACCTTACACTTTGCACACTAAGCAGCAAAAAAAATAAGAACAAGCTTGCTCCTGAAAAAACCCTGTAATATAAATGTATTTTATTTTATTTTTATTTTTTATTTTATTTTGTATGTAGATATATTCCCAGCTTCTGCACGTAGCACACAGCTTTTGCACGTGCACAGCTTGATTTAGCGCTTGTAATCTAGAGTTGGTTCATAACATGTCTTCCCTGAGTGTAATACATTTTACCGCTAGCAGTGAAACATGTTTCTGACAAGATGCAAATATGAATTTTCTTTGCCTTGTTCCTGATTCAGAATAAGGCTCTTAATATACAGTTATATTTCCCAGTGTAAAGATGGGTACACGCTGGCATTTTTTGTAATAAAATAGATAATAAAATACATGGTTACTGTATTAAGTCACGATTCTGCAGATGAACAAGTGATTGGAACAATATCTGCAAGTGTGTGCTCTACAACTATCGTGCTTAATGGTTGCAAATACAAGAGATTGTGTGATAACATCTTTAAAATTTTCACTTTTAGCAATCAAATTATGTCAGAAAAAAAGATGGGAAACAAAAATAAAACAAAAACATTGGGATTGAAAGTGGTGTAGTAAAAGTTTTAAAAAGTATATTAGTGCTTGGTACGCACCCCATACCAGACTGCTGTTTTTATGTAATTTGTAGATGGTGGGTGTGTATATGACATGTCACTAGAGCCCCTTTCACATCATCACCAAACACCCAGGTCTGGTCAAAAACTGGGGTATTTGGTGGTGATGTGAAAGGTCCCATTTGTGTAGACCCGGGTATAAAGATCCAGCATTCATACCCGGGGAAACAGAAGGGTTTTTCACAGGTCTCACATGGGTAAGGCGTCAGTAATAAAGGTCCTGTGTTGTTTTGTTTTTCAACATGGGTCCTTCACAAAGACACCTGATTGGGCAGATTTCTTTACTATTGCTATGGCAATGACCTTTCGGGTCCTCTTTTTTAAAAATCCCATAGCTTGTTAAAAAAAAGTTAAGTCCCCTTCCTTTTTTTTTTAGCCAAAGAGAGCTTCTCTTTGGCTGATTGACAGTTGCTTGCCAGGGCAGGCACGGAAACTTCATGGCACATGTGAAAGGGTCAGACCCGGGAATTTCCAGGGTTATAGGTGGACTTATAACGCAGCTTTTTTTTTGTTTTTTGGCTCAGCAATTTGGTGGTGATGTGAAAGAGGTATTATTCCCCTTTCAGATTCCCCCTAAAAACCTGGGTTTTTGGTGGTGATCTGAAAGCCACCGGGGTTCTGGTCCTGGGTCTAATAACCAAGGACTTAGACTCGGGGGGAGAAAAAGAAGGGTTTTTCTCGTGTCAGATGCCGGTAAGCGGCAATGTGAAAGGTGCAGACCAGCTTCAACCTGGGTCTCACCTAACTTGACCTTATTGGAGGGATATTGCTATGCAACAGTAAACAAGTCCCTCCCCAGGAGCCGTGTGCAGGCCCGTTTTAATGTCAGGCCAGACCCAGGACACAGAATTTCCCAGGTCTACCCTGCTGGACACAGAACCTCCAACATGACCCATTCCATTAGGTACAATGTAATCCGCTCCTGTGCTTCTAACTGTCACTCACTTGGTTTAAATGAATTAACTGATATTTAAAAAACTATCTGCCTCTTCAACAAAGGTGGTTATCATAGTAACAGACACTTAGAAGCTCAGGAGCAAAGTTTTTTTGCACCTAATGGAATGGGTCATGTTGGAAGGTATGTTGACATAGAAGGGGTTTTTGTCAAAAAATCCAGCAAATCACCTGGCAGTAACCCAGGTTGAAAAACCCGGGATATTTCCAGGGCTGCAATCTGAAAGCGGTATAAGATGAAACCTGACAAAAAGCTTTAAAGGGATATGTGATTGATGGCAGATTAAATGAGGTTTAAGTATACAAAATGAGGTTTAAGTATACAGTATATTGTAATCACTGTGTATACTGTATATTGTAAAAACCCGGGTTATTGCCAGGGCTGCAATCTAAAAGCGGTGTTAGTAATGAAAAAATAAATAATCTTTACTTTACTAGGTATGAAAGTACACTTTTCAGGATACACATTTAACACTACATACATACAATAGTAAAAATTAATTAAATGTTAACTAATAGTAAAAGTTAACTTTCACCTTAGTTTCTTAGCAGCCTGATCATGATAAGTGCAGTGCAATAACCAATAATTGTCATTCATTTTATTTTAGCATAGGGCTTGTCATACAGAAGTTGTACTGTTGCACTCAAGATACTTATGTGCAATGTTACTATTCTACTGGGATTAAATGATTTAAGAATGGTCACATATTTAGACATACAATATAACTATTGCACATAGCCTATAGAGCTACGACATAACCTACATGGCAGACTTCTATGAGTAATAATGTATAGGAAGCACACCCTATCTGGCACAAGTTAAATTGCTGCAATACCAACCTCACTCTCACTCTGCAAGATCCCGGGAAAATGAGAGCATGCTGGGAGAGGCCTCCAAAACTACAACTCCCAGCATGCCCTGCGCAGAGATGAAAGTGAAAGGGCACTGTGCTCATGACGGGGTAGCTTAGACCTTATAAAGTACATTTTCAATTGTCAATAATACATTAACCATAAACTGTTTTCCTTATTGGACATATAAATTGTTTAATAATAGAAATGTTCCTACTAAACTATCTGCTCCTCCATTTTCTGAGAGACCATTTAAGTAAAGAATAAAAAAACAAAAAAAAGAAATAGACAAAGGGCTACAACAAAATGGCTCCGCGCTGGATACAAGAGAATTAACAGTACGTTTAGTCTCCGGTGAGAGAAGACACACAGGAATGACAGGAAGTGCTGTGTAAGTGCAAAGCATGATGGGAAGTGTAGTTTTTTAAGTCATTAGAGCAGCAAGAAGATCACTATAGTCTGTAAGGTGAGGAGGGCAGGGAATGAGCTGTGAGGGTATGGATATTTATTTGTCTTTATATGCATTGCTGTCTGAGTTTGTGCAACATGTTATAACTGTATGGCATTATTTTATTGTTGTGCTCTATAAAAGTAGTAGGTGCTTGGGTGGTTAAATGCACATTGTAAGCTCATTAAATCAAGGAAGAGCTGCTGCTTCTGTCACTGCTCTGTGATACAGATTATGTGGAACTATAAGGTTTATGATGCCCTGGCACCCTTAGTCCACTGCAGACCTTACACCAGAATCTGGCTCTTTTTGGATCTCCATTTGTTATGTAACCACAAATTAAAACATCTGCAAGATCCCACACCAACTAGAAAGAAAAAGTGTTGTATAAAAGATGCATTGATTTGTTACTTCATGTTACTGAAACAATTCTATTGCAGCCATAACTGTAAATGCATTCATGCTTGCTGTACATAATTCTTATTACAACCACTGTGATTTGTGTATTATTACAACTCTGATCCTGCTGTTGCCAGAAATGTTTACAATAAAAAATCAAGGAAAAAGGAGAATTACTACTAATGTAATGTACTGTATAACAAAATGTATTGGTAAAGACTTCGGGGGGTAGAGTGACTAACATCTTTACTGTTCTCTAAAGAAAAAAGTAGAGGTGTTGGCCATAGTGACCAATCACATTCTAGATATCGTTTTCTGGCATGTTCTGGGTTAATGATAGCTAGAATCTGATTGGTTGCTATGGGCAACCCTTAACTTTTTAGAGAACGGTAGAAATGTTTGATAATTCTATTCTCCAATAGGATTGAGGGGGTTTGTTATGTTAATATGCATCAAATTTATTGACTGTCACGAGTCTGGCAGATATTATTTCCACGTGGCCTATAACGTTAAAAGAAAACATAGCCACACACCATTATCATAGGGTAACAAGATGGGACTAGCAATGCAGAAAATGAGTTTAGGTATTTTTTTGGGGAGCTAAAATCCATGTATGGTTGTCTAAGCAAATGGTTGATCAGATCCCCTACCCCTACTCTATCTCTTCTACTGTCACACATCTTTCAGGTGACCAGCTTGCAAGAAATGGACACCCCTGGTCAAGCCACCGTCACCCAGGACGAAGGTGTGGACAACACCCCAGAGGACGAGGATGAGTTGCAGGAGAAGCTTGATTATTTTCCTGAAGACTTTAACCAGCTGGATCTGCTCGAGACTCACCGACATCTGATTCCCACTGGAACACAGAGCCTTTGGCTTGGGGAATCTGATGAAGAGGACGAAGAAAAAAGCGAAGAATGGTACCAGACGCAGGAGGAGAGCCTGAGAGATAACCCTAAGGAGCTGCTGCTATTTGCTGCAGAAAATAACCGAGTAGGAGATATCAGACCCTTTATTGGCTTATTTCATAAAAGTGTGCAAGGGAAATGATTGGATTGTAACCCATGTCCCTCAACAGGACAACAACATTTCCCAACATGATCAAAGACATTACAGTCTAAATTTTTCACTTATCCAATATCCTTTCTGTAAACTAATCTTCTTTGCACAGTCTCTAGTGTATTTATGTCCCTATTGGTATATGGTATAGCAGAGAAGGGAGAGGGGGGGACATGATAGCAGCTTTCACATATATCAAGGGTTGTGACCAGCTAGAGGAGGGTACCATTTTTCAAAAGAAGAGGTGTAATAGAACAGGAGGACATGAATATAAACTGGAGGGTGGTAGATTCAGAGAGAATGTGCGGATAATGAGGTCAGTGAGAGGGTGATAGATAAGTGGAATATTCTCCCATCTGAGAGGTAGAGGTAACACAGTAGAACAGTGTAAACATGCTTGGGATAAATATAATATATTTAAGTCATTAGAGCAGCAAGAAGATCACTATAGTCTGTAAGGTGAGGAGGGCAGGGAATGAGCTGTGAGGGTATGGATATTTATTTGTCTTTATATGCATTGCTGTCTGAGTTTGTGCAACATGTTATAACTGTATGGCATTATTTTATTGTTGTGCTCTATAAAAGTAGTAGGTGCTTGGGTGGTTAAATGCACATTGTAAGCTCATTAAATCAAGGAAGAGCTGCTGCTTCTGTCACTGCTCTGTGATACAGATTATGTGGAACTATAAGGTTTATGATGCCCTGGCACCCTTAGTCCACTGCAGACCTTACACCAGAATCTGGCTCTTTTTGGATCTCCATTTGTTATGTAACCACAAATTCAAACATCTGCAAGATCCCACACCAACTAGAAAGAAAAAGTGTTGTATAAAAGATGCATTGATTTGTTACTTCATGTTACTGAAACAATTCTATTGCAGCCATAACTGTAAATGCATTCATGCTTGCTGTACATAATTCTTATTACAACCACTGTGATTTGTGTATTATTACAACTCTGATCCTGCTGTTGCCAGAAATGTTTACAATAAAAAATCAAGGAAAAAGGAGAATTACTACTAATGTAATGTACTGTATAACAAAATGTATTGGTAAAGACTTCGGGGGGTAGAGTGACTAACATCTTTACTGTTCTCTAAAGAAAAAAGTAGAGGTGTTGGCCATAGTGACCAATCACATTCTAGATATCGTTTTCTGGCATGTTCTGGGTTAATGATAGCTAGAATCTGATTGGTTGCTATGGGCAACCCTTAACTTTTTAGAGAACGGTAGAAATGTTTGATAATTCTATTCTCCAATAGGATTGAGGGGGTTTGTTATGTTAATATGCATCAAATTTATTGACTGTCACGAGTCTGGCAGATATTATTTCCACGTGGCCTATAACGTTAAAAGAAAACATAGCCACACACCATTATCATAGGGTAACAAGATGGGACTAGCAATGCAGAAAATGAGTTTAGGTATTTTTTTGGGGAGCTAAAATCCATGTATGGTTGTCTAAGCAAATGGTTGATCAGATCCCCTACCCCTACTCTATCTCTTCTACTGTCACACATCTTTCAGGTGACCAGCTTGCAAGGAATGGACACCCCTGGTCAAGCCACCCTCACCCAGGACGAAGGTGTGGACAACACCCCAGAGGACGAGGATGAGTTGCAGGAGAAGCTTGATTATTTTCCTGAAGACTTTAACCAGCTGGATCTGCTCGAGACTCACCGACATCTGATTCCCACTGGAACACAGAGCCTTTGGCTTGGGGAATCTGATGAAGAGGACGAAGAAAAAAGCGAAGAATGGTACCAGACGCAGGAGGAGAGCCTGAGAGATAACCCTAAGGAGCTGCTGCTATTTGCTGCAGAAAACAACCGAGTAGGAAATATCAGACCCTTTATTGGCTTATTTCATAAAAGTGTGCAAGGGAAATGATTGGATTGTAACCCATGTCCCTCAACAGGACAACAACATTTCCCAACATGATCATCTAAATTTTTCACTTATCCACTATCCTTTCTGTAAACTAATCTTCTTTGCACAGTCTCTAGTGTATTTATGTCCCTATTGGGATATGACCTTCAAAACTGAACACTAGACATGTTACTGTACAAGAAAAGTCCTAGGCTAAAGCTGCGAGGAATGGATGGATCGGAGAAGGGGAGTCTTAGGGTTAGTCTGTGGGAGGGGATGGAACGTAGGAGGGGAGTCTTAGGGTTAGTCTGTGGGAGGGGATGGAACGTAGGAGGGGAGTCTCAGGGTTAGTCTGTGGGAGGGGATGGAACGTAGGAGGGGAGTCTCAGGGTTAGTCTGGGGAAGGGAATGGAACATAGGAGGGGAGTCTTAGGGTTAGGGGATCCGGCATAGAAGGGGAAGGTTAGGGTCAGGCTGCAGGGAAGGGGAGGTTTAGGGTGAGTATTAGGATAAGGGTTCAGCAAATCGCAGTCACTGCTGGAGATCTTTGATTCTATCACTCTGGCTGGGGCAGCAACAGTTGCTGGCAGTGGGATGGCTGGAAGAAAACAGTTCTGTCGTTAAAGGGCCGTTCTCACCAGCGAGCAATACCCATACCAGTGACCTATAGAGTGAAGTTACTGTGCTCCTGCTTCTAGCGGAGGCAGCATTTTTATGTGCCAAAGATATAACCAGACTCCAGTTTAATGGAATCCTGTGGCTTCCAATGAGCATGGAAATATATTTCTATTTATTTAAACTTTACAGACTTTGGGTTGGATCCAGACCTTGTTAAGTGCATGAACTTAGTTACACATGGGCTAAACCATGGTGATTGCAGGGGAGTCATATTTCATCTGTTGGAAACAGTATTAGAGTTGAGAGGTGATGTTTCCTATCCCAAGTCTAAATAACAGTGTGATAGTAAAGCTGGTCAGTATCTCTGTGCAGTAAGCAATTCAAAGATATATCCCTGCATGCAAAGAATACAATTTACTTGACTCCCCCTGAATTCAACATGGTTTAGCCCAGGAGTAACTAAATCAATGCACTTAACAAGGTCTGGATCCAGCACTTTGTACATAAATTGCAGCAACCGCATCACACGACTGTCTAATAGCCATTTATTTCATTCCTGCAGCTGGAAACTGTCCGAAAAGTCCTGTCAACCAATCAAGATCTTGTAAACGTAACCGATGAAGACTATTACACGCCCTTACACAGAGCCTCCTACAATGGTCACCTGACTGTAGTGCGTGAACTGATTGCCGAGGGTGCGGACGTGCACGCCGTCACGATAGACGGGTGGAGTCCACTGCACAGCGCTTGCAAGTGGAACAACACTTCTGTGGCTTCGTTCCTGCTGCAACACGGGGCAGATATCAACGCACAGACCAAGGGTTTACTTACCCCTCTGCATCTGGCTGCTGCCAACAGAGGCAGCCAGCACATCCTGGAGCTTCTTCTCATGAACCGTTACATCAAACCACACCTGACAAACACACTGGGAGAGACTGCCCAGGAAATCGCCCGACGCACCGATGCCTACCACTACCTCTTTGAAATCACAGATTACTGGACATAACCGTCATAAGGTCATAACTTGCAATATTAAACCTCTGTAAGAGGGAGATTTAAGTGTCAGATGGTCATGTGACATTCTGGAAAAAGGTTAAAGAGACACAAGAGCCTATCTAATCTGATCCGTGCATGTTGTATGGAATACATTGCTGGAGTCTTAAGGTCCGGATTCACAGTTACATAGTTTTTGTCTTACGTACGTTGTTTTAAGAATTGAGGGATGGATCCAGACTTAAGTAAGTGCTTGAAATGAGTTACTCCTGGGCTAAACCATGGTGATTTCAGGGGGGGTCATATTTCATCTGTTGAAAACAATGTTAGAGTTGAGAGGTGATGTTTTCTATCCCAAGTCTAAATAACAGTGTGATAGTAAAGCTGGTCAGTATATGTGTGCAGTAAGCAATTCAAAGATATATCCCTGCATGCAAAGAATACAATTAACTTGACTCCCCTGCAATCAACATGGTTTATCCCAGGAGTAACTCATTTCAAGCACTTACTTAAGTCTGGATCCAGCCCTTAGGCAATCTACGTACAGAAATGGTACATAGATAGCGTAAATAATCTACCACGCATGCGTAGTAGCTCAATGCTTAAAACAGCGTATGTAAGACGAAAACTACGTAACTATAAATCCAGACCTAAATGTTGTGTTTCCTGTCTTAAATCATCGAATTTTAGTTATTTATAAATTTCTACTATATTAAGTTAACTTGAAAAGTGCAGTGCATTTGGCATCTAAATACTGTGCAACTTTATTTTGTACACTGCAGTTTAGAGTTGCTCTAGGCCACACACCCCCGTCACTACTCTAAACCTATCTATAAACATTAACTCCACCTCCTCCTTTTTATTTTCCTTTAAAACACACAAGAATAAAGCTAATCATTTAAAAGGCAGTTTATATTTTATTTTGTTCTCCTTTAAGAGACTATTAATTTTAACAATTAAAATTACTGTTATATATTTAAAATGTTATTAAATAATTCTAGCTGCCCTGTTTTACAAGAGAGCTATCACTTTTTCATTAAAGTGGCCTTACCAGATCCATCAATGCCATTAATTATATAAATGTGCCGGCCCAAAAATGTGTTCTGGAGTGTATAATGATATTTTATATAACAATTTCTCTAACTTAATCTAATTCCCCATACAGCCATTGCTTTGGAGGGAGACTATATTCTTACACAGTGTATTTTTTTCTTGTTTATTGAAGAATAAAAATATTTATGAAGTGTATTCAGAGTTTTGGGAATTTTTTTTTCTATTGTTTTCTACTTCTAGATTTTTACTCCGGTAACATATATTTTAGTTCATAATTTAATAAACGAATCGGTAACATGGAACCTCTCCAACATTGTCAAATCCTTTTACATACTACATCGGTACTCTTATAAAACCAAAATAATAATAGAATAAAATGCTGACCATTGTTACGATTCACAAGCCAGCAAATACCATCTATATCAGGGGTTCTCAACTAGCGGTACTTGGACCACTCTCCGGTGGTACTCGTGGTACTCAGGGCAATGAGGCAGGGTTGTTTGTGTTTGGAGGTAGGACAACAAAAGGCCAAGGACATATTCAATATCTTGGGGGCTGAATGGGATATGTAGAAAATGTACCTTAAAATCACTGCATAAATATGTAAACTAAAACTCTAAATATATATATGAGCAAAAAAACAAGGGGGCACCTCGTAGTGCGGTAAATCTTTTTATTGGATTGGCACAATTAAAAATCGACAGACTTGTGGCAAGCATATAACAAGGCCCAGAAAGAGGAGCGTCCTGGAAACACTTGTGAGGAAGGTGCTTCTCGGTTCACTGCTGCGGTATTGGAAGAGGATAACTAGTCTCCCACCCTACGCGTTTCATCACCAAGTGACTTCATCAGAGGGTGGGGGAGACTAGCAAGGTGTCGATTTTTAATTGTGCCAAACCAATAAAAAGTTTTACCGCACTATGAGGTGCCCCCTTGTTTTTTGCTCTCATTTTCAGTTTCTCACATACGGACACAAGATCCGAATATAGCAAGGGGAAGACGTGGGTTGATTGTGCTTAGTGCAACAACATTCAACGAACAGATATCATAAGAATCTATTCTCTGGACATTACTGATGATCCTTGGATGAATGAGCGCACCAGTTTTATTTGACTGATATATATATATATATATATATAAAAAAGAGATGGTCAATAACCATGAGACGCACTCTTCAATATTCATCACAAACAAATAATGTCCATGGTGCACGACTTAAAGGATTAATAGATAGTAGAGAGTCTAGCAATAGACCAAGTCAGCACTCTGATAATGGTATCAAAAAAAGGTACAATTTATTAGCAGCAGAGAGGAAAATATCCCAAAACACGTGCAAAAATATGTGCAAAATCCAGCAATAAAAGCAATACAAAAAAGCGAGTAGGCAGATATCCAGATAGGCAATAGTGGAGAGGCAAACAATATCACAATGCGGTCCTGGGCATAAAGAAATGTATGAATGTTGAAATGTCCACAACAAAAGTCCATAGATCCATTCGCATTATTCAAAAAGTGATAAGTGCCTCCTACCCGACAGCTGTTTCGGCGTTTGGTTTGTACGCCGTCCTCAGGGGTCCATCTGCCAAAAGAACATATCACACACTGCCCTATAACTCCTTATATACAATTACTTACCGCAGGTGTTGCTCCTCAACGCAAATAAACGCTACTACTTCCCTTAAGATCTCAAATGACAGCGCAGAGTTAGGGCTAGTCAATGGTGGTCTAACTTTAAGATCCGCCGCTGTTTGCAAGGGGAGTGACTGTTTATGCAGTGGGCTGGAACCTGGTAAGATCTTACCTAAGGTGCGTATATTTGCGATCTTTTCGCAATCGCATCTCTGAATCACCCCCAATATGAACTTTGGACCTGTCCACTAAAAATTAACATCTGCGCATTCGCGTTCTAAATGTTACCCTGCGGATCTCCTAGTATACGAAAACTCCATTCTGTACACTAGGAGATCCATACAGGGGAGAGGCGCGGCACTTGTCTTAGTCATGCTAATTAAGTGTCGGGGGTCAATGGTCACCAGGGGCCATGTTCAGAGTTCCATTTTTTTCAAGGTACGCAATTATATGCATGGCCGGGGCAAGGAAACACCCACCAACAACCCCGACACTCCCCTCTCCCGGACGTGCAGTCTGTGACTTAGGAGTTCATAGACCACTTTATTCTTTACGTGTGTACTTACGTGCGTATATGTGCTCCGTCCGTGCGATTCTTGATAATCGCACTTCCATACATTCATTTAAATGCCTCCCCCCACCCACTTTTATGTAACTTTTTCTGTACGTCTGATTTCCGTGCGTATGTCCCCAAGTGCGATTCACATGTATGTCCGTTAGGCACTTCCGTGCATATAGTCAGCGTAAACTACATACATAAAGTTACTTCACATGCGCAGTGGATCCGATCCTAAAAACACGCACAGGACTTCCCTCAAAAACGGATCTCTGAATACGGCCCCAGTTCTGCGCGGAAAATAAATCCTATCAAAGCCTAGTGACTTTGGATTTCTGATATTAGAAAGCAAGGCTTCTAATACATAGCTTTTGTTCCACAGTGTTTATATAATAAGAAGGATTCAATGACATTTTTCATTATAACATTCATTTAAAAACAAATGGTTATTTTTTCAAACCCTTCAATAGAAGAGATGTTATATCGTGGTGACCATAAACCAAATGAAGGCAAGATTTACTAAGCTACCGGTTTGTAAAAGTGGAGATGTTGCCCATAGCAACCAATCAGATTCTAGATTTCATTTAACTATTGCATATTAGAGAATGTCATTTAGAATCTGATTGGTTGCTATGGGCAACATCTCCAACTTTTCCAAACCCGCAGCTTAGTAAATCTGGCCCTTAAGGTTGTGACAGAGATGTTGCATAATGTGAGGTAATATAAGCTCACAGGTCAGGAATGGATGTTGTCCTTCAGTAGTCTATAAAGTATAAGGCAGGAAAGTATTTGCTATAAGGCAAAACCGTTTCAGATTCGCATCATTCAGCATTTGAGAAATGTTTGCTATTTTTGAACCCTCTTCGTTCTCTTGCAGGCAGCAGGTTGAGTTATCCAGGAGTCTGGACATGTGGAAAGTGATGGTATAAAGCTGCCAATCCATTCCCTGATTTCATTCTCAGTATTACTGTACATGCATCAAGATATGGTCCATGTGACCGCTGATCCGCAGCAGTTGGGAGCCCCCTCCCACACTGTACACTTTGTATGCTTTCCCCTGCCCACTTTAATGGGTGGAGGGGAAGCACAGCCCATTTCCACTGAAAAGGGCTCGGATGGAACAAAGTTACTATAGTAACCCTAGCGTAACATCTGGAGGGCCCGTACCCTCTTTTCAGCTCCCCACTCGGGACCAGACCAGCAAACCTTCATATGATCCACTATATGATCACCATCTGATTGTAATACACTACCCCAGCACTTATGGCTTTCCGAGAGCAGGCACCTGCCAGATATTTTGTGGCCTGGGGGCCCCTACATGACATCATCCATGACTTTAGATGGGGACAGGGGTACCGCGTAACTACATTACCAGCTCTAAGCAGCAAGTACCTACTTCTGTAGAGCCCATGGTAAGTATCAGCAGGCCCCACCAGTAGTCCTGGCTGTCCCTTCATGAAGGTGGCCCTGGGCCTGTGCGTAAATGAGGATCGTACGTAAGGGCTTAGCCAAGCTATAGATTTAAATACCTCACACCACACAAACTTGCTTTAAGCATACTGCCCCGATGCAAGGTCTGAGATCAATGTGTCCGCTTTGACAAAGAGATCGGAGTGTCCTGAAACGCGTAAGCAGCCAGAGAGGAGAAGCTCCTGTCCTCCAGCCACACGATTTTGCCACACTACAATGATCGGCACATCTCCAGCCAGCATCCCAGGACTTGAGTGTAGCTATTTGTCGAGCTCACCACCTCAATCGCTGCAAAATTCCACGTTTCCCTCCTCTGTTAATTGTTTGTTATTGTGTGTGTTTATCTCGTTTCATTAAATCCTTTGTTTTATTGAATTCGTTATTATTGCCTCTCCCTTCCTTACCACTGAGGTAAATTGTACTATGCGGATATGAAATTAATATGTGTCATAAATGAGGAACTCGATATATAAGACACCAATGAACTATTGTACAAGAGGCTACTTATATCTCTATGGGCCAGATTTACTAAGCTGCATTTTGGAAAAGTGGAGATGTAGCAACCAATCAGATTCTAGATCTCACTTTCCTGTTACATACTAGAGAATGTTAGCTAGAATCTGATTGGTTGCTATGGGCAACATCTCTATTTTTCCAAACCCTCACCTTAGTAAATCTGGCCCCATGCATTCTACTAATTTTACTCCTATAAGGTTTTAATTGGTATGTTGACTTGGAATTTTAGCTTTCCTATTACAAAGGTTTTATATGGTTTAATGAGAACTATTTGCATTCACCAGCGCTGTATTAATCACATTTACAATTTTTGTATTTGTTTGTTAGAGGGTTCTAGATTCCCTTTTTGTGATATATACAGCTGCAGCCACTAGAACGCTTTGAAGACGTTTCCCTAAGTTTGTAACCTGTCCATGTAAGCACAGTTGATGTCCTACACAGGGATAAATGAGGGGTGTGAACTGCTCCATCCAATGAGAGATTGGTGTGAAATGCCCCATCTTTTGTGATATTTTTTATATTTTTATATGTATGTTGTATATTATTACATAACATACTGTCCATCCCTGTCCTGTATGTCTGTACTGTA
>WWET01001600.1:0-11924 GCA_011038615.1 Limnodynastes dumerilii
GGAGCTATACATACATACACTCATACATGGAACGCCGAGCGTTGTTTTAAGCTGTCAGCCTCTGACAGCGTCTATCAGTGCAAGGGGAGTGGCTGCCTTGGGCTCCGCCTCTCGTCCTGGCCGCGTAGCAGCTGCATTTCTTGCAACTCCTGAAGTTACCCCCATGAAACCAACCAATGCCTTCTTACCATTACCTACATTCCTCAACCCCTTCCCTGCCACAAAACGCCCCTCCAAATACAAGCGGTCGCAACAGTGACTTTACCTTTGGTCTGGATTGTGTGCATTTGTTCTAAACATTCGCTGTGTAGAAAAACACACACACTAAAGCTTCAAAGGAAAGGTGGAGATGTTGCCCATAGCAACCAGATTTTAGTTATCTTTCTGAATCTGATTGAAAATGAGTGAAGCACAAAATGCCCCTCAGGTGGAGAGAAAGGCACTAGATTTATGCCGCAGTGTATGGTGGCACAGAGAGATGGGTCTCGGGAAAGAGATGGGTTTTCATTAGCAAAATGAAATAGATTCAACGTTGAACATTTCATTGCATGCTCCACACAAATGAAAGACAGAGCATGTCCGTTATGATGGGAAGGCTATTTTGCAACTTGACATTTAACGAGTATCAAGCATTTTTTATCTCCAGATCCCAAAAAGATCAACATGCAGATGGCCAGTTATGAAAACCACCTGCCGATAGATATGAAAAAACATGCCGACAGAACTCGTCTCGGAAAATAGATTCATGTCTCCCTGCAGCGCTATAGAAAAATAAACAAAATGAAGGAAAAAATATTTGCACTGTTTTCATTAATTAGCTAATAAATTCATTCATTTCGCCCTTATGTCTGGACAATGGGTCAGATTGCGTAGAGAAGTGGGCACAAAGCCGGTTATCCACAAAGCGGGTCAGCGTTTTTTATCACCGATACGCCAACGCATGCAACGATGAGCTTCACGCAATTCAGACATACATCGTCTTACAAACTGAGGGAGGCGCCGGGGTCCAGGGCTGGGTTGGGGGCTTGCAATGTTCAGATGAAAAATGAAATTGTGCAACACTTGTGAGTGCAGCGACATGCTCAGCTGGGCTGCAATCAATTGTTGCAATCCAAAACCGGTTACAAGGACTCGTATATTAAAAGTTATTTACTGTGGCTGCTTCTCACATACGTTCCTGACGGTAGTTTGTGGGCGTTCGGCTACGCTCGTCAGGTGATTACACCGCTGTATGTGGACACCCGCAGAGCTTATTCACATAATATTCTGTTTAAAATAACAAAGCCACGACAGGTGATAATCTGCAATTAATCTCCGCAGTAGCTGAGTTTTTATTATATCCCTAGACACAAAAGCAACAGATAAAGTTCAAAATAGAATCATTGCGATTGCAAGAAAACTATTTCATAAACAAAAGGAGAGAAACGTTTCTGAGATAATACACAAGAGCCAACAGCTTGAGAAGGAGGGGAACAAAATATATGAGGCAACAAAATACAAAAAAAGGAGGTGGGAGGGGAACGAGACCTCCAGAAAATAAACAGGGTATACAGTTTCAAAGGCTGCAGACATAGACATTTCATTGTTCAAGCCAATTATCAGTGGGAAATAATAACAGCAGATGGATTCAGAGTCAGTGACTTTTCATAGGCACTTCAACAGATGATGAAATGCGAGATATAGCTGAAAAAAAAGGCACAACATCTTTCAGCAAAGAACTCTACGCTCCAGATGGGGACCTTCGAAGGCAACTGATTATAGTCTTAAAAGGCAGACTTTACTGAACATTGCAAGGAGGTATCAGATGCCACGGGCACCGGGACACGATTATAAGAAGTATTTTTCTTTTCTTTTTTATGACTAATACTGATATATTTTCCAGCGTGTAAAAAGAAAGTTTTTGTTTCTATTCAGACCCCGGAAAAGCTATATTACAATATGAGGGGTTATTTATTATTGCATCCAGGTAAAATATTAAACATTTTGCTTATAGCACCCAAATACTTACAATCTAAACAAACACCATATTAAAAAGGTAAATGGCCCTCATAAATTTTCACCTATTTAAAAAAAAAATGCCCCTTCCCTGAAGATCTTCTAGTGATTACTATGTGGGGGGTGTCTTGTCATTAAGCCCCGCCCCTGCAGAGCAAGGCCACAATTTAAGCCCTGTGCTCGCTGCTGCAATTGATCATTAGACCCAATCACATTCTAGCTTTCATTTTTGTCATGTCAAGTCAGAAGGCGACTGAGGTCCTCAGATTTCCGGTTACCATGGAAACATCACAGTTCTCCCGTGTGCTACTTTTCAGAAATTGACCATTTTCCATTCAAAATCATGATTAAAAAAAATCATAATAAATGTAATAAAAAAAGGTAATACAGTATTAATAAAAGATAAAATGTTTTACTTCCTTTTCAAAATGACTACTCCTGTTTTATGAGGCATAAACGCCTTTTTTACACAGCAATATAAATGATCTTTATTTGCTTTTATAAAGATGAATGCACCGTTTAAGTTACCATGGAGTTCCTTGACCTGACTGGAGGCTTTTGTAGGGGCAAAGAGTTCCTCAGTGACTTCTAATATCTACGTGTTTCACAGTAGGGGGCACACAGTCCTACAATCATTGTATGGAAAATACACCTATTGACGAATAATTCCCATGTACAGTAATGGTGCACAAACTGACCCTAATACATTCCAACACATAGACTGATATAAAGATTGTTGAGTTATTATAGTTAACACCCTACATACTTCTTCTCAGAGACTGTGTTTGATAAGACATCAACAAGGAAAATATCAACAATTTATTTTTACATTTATTTTTGCTTATATTTTTTTGCAGGATGTTAATATAAGTTATATAAGAATCCGGTGACTCTCAAAAAGATTAAGTCTTGCCAACTGTCTTGCAATTTTTTTTTACGTAATCTACGTAGCTTTTTTGTTACGTAGATTGCGTAAATGCGGTCTGAAAGATCTTTTTGAGAGTCACCGGATTCTTATATAACTTATATTAACATCCTGCAAAAAAATAAAAGCAAAAATAAATGTCAAAAAAAATTGTGGGCTGCACAGTAGTAAAAATGGCTAAACACCAGACGTATATGTTATACACCCGATACTCTGAGCACGGGCCATAATTATAACTAAAAAGCAAAAAAAAATGTCGAAGCTCTGAAACAGGTTAAGATAATATTCACTACAGGGCAGAGATGCTGGAGGTATAGAAGTGACAACATAAACCCATTATTAGTGATTATTGGTTAGCTACGAGTGAATATCAGGGCACAGTGACATGACATCAGAAGGTGTGGTTGCTACAGGACTTGGGGGTTAGGGGGATCATGAGGCGGCTGATGCTTCTGTACCCCCTTTAGTTATGTTGCCTTCACACTCTCCACAATGAGAACAGAGAAATGGGGCCAGATGTACTAAACTGCAGGAAAGTAAAAGTGGAGATGTTGCCCATAGCAACCAATCAGATGCTAGCTGACATTCTCTAGTATGTAATAGGAGAGTGAGAGCTAGAATCTGATTGGTTGCTGTGGGTAACATCTCCACTTTTCTTTTCCCACAGCTTAGTAAATCTGGGCCCCTGGCCTCTTGTGAGCACACACGGCCATTGCTGAATGGAGGAATCCTATGTGCTGTCTATATTTATCGGCAATTGTCTCATAAAGGGCAGGTAGGATTTAGGTGCCACCAGACACTACGCAAATATTCATCTAGGTCTCATAATATATTTAGGTCTCATTACAGGAACACGTGAAATAACATTCCGGGAAATAAAATATTTCGCTAAAAGTGAAAAATAACTGAAAATGTGGGTGACTGGTGATCGGTTATGAACTCAAACCTCACCAAGTCATGAACCACCTACAATAACTCAGATATCTCCCACTCACACAAGAGGAGATTTCAATCGAATGAATCAGGTGTTACACGGTGTCAGAAATTCTGAGTTTGGCTGGAAAAAAGCAGAAAACAATGAAGATTACAAAAAACAGATGCACCAAAGGATGAGTATAAGAGGGGCGGAGAGGTAAACAACGAAATGAGTGTTTAAAGCGAGGAAAACAAACACCGAACATTTTTTCCACAACTTCCTGGCTTCAAAAACTAAAACCATTCAGGTGAATCACAAGTAAGTCACTGAAACCAAGAGAAAGTGGGAGAAAAGGTGACGACCATTATTATGCATTGCCTCCACACCAGGCAAACACAAATCACTTATCCAAAGCTGTCCCCACGCTATGGCCTTGGTTCAGATCCCCCCCAGCCGCTGTGCATTCTATAGGATCGAGGGTGGTCTTTTTCAATGCTATGAAGCCCCGAGCAATGATATTTCTGACCGAGGATCTGGGCTGAGCTGATGTGTTCTTCCCCCTCTCTCTGTGTCCATGCAAGTGGATAAAATATGAACACAAGTCTGCAATGTGTGGCTACCACTATGCAGGTTCAGGCAGCTGCCTAGGGCACTGGTCATGGTGGGGTGGCATGGAGGTGCTTAGGGACTCTAATGCTGGCAGCCACTGCGGAACACACAAGCCGCCGCCACTCATATAAAACCCTGCAGCGGCTTGTGTGTTCAGGAACTGAGGCACAACTGATCCTCTGTGCCTTTCAAGCAGTACAAGTAAGCAGCACTAAGGTTGGCGCGATGCTCTGAAGCTTTGCCGAGGGTGTCCTCCTGGATCCGATGGCATCCTAATAGTCAGATGTTTAGATTCTCCCCATTCCTTAAATTTTAGTAATCCATACAAAAATATTCTTTAATTTGCATATGACAAAATGAAAGCGTCTCTGCCCTGTTGTGTACATACAATATCAGTTTGCATGTAGATTATATAAATATACTGCAGTATATATGTAAAACAGGCATCTGTCACTTCTAATCTATGTCAATTCCCCCCATGCCGTCCACACCCCAGACACATCCTACACAAGTGCCACAAAACCCAACATGTGTCATATTTGTTTCCTGCTCTGCACATTTCAAAACAACTGCGTTCCATACAGAACAATGCTGTCATTCAGCCTGTGAAGTGAAACCACACAAGGAATAACACCTATACACGAGTACAGAAACACACATTTGCATATTGGGGTCCTGACACATGAGTTATGGTATTTCATGGTGGGAACTGCTTCTAAGCCACAAAGATCATACCCGTATTACACGTCTTGTGCCACCTCTCAGAGTAAACACAAGTAGGTTACTTTATGCATTGCTTTATAAGGAAGATACAATGGGAGATATACAAGGGCAGAAAACTAGATAGCGGGGGCAAGACGACAAGTGAAAAGTGGAACTAGTGATGAAGGTTGCCTAACCCCGCATTGCAGCATACCCAACCACACTTTTGCACCAGCACCATTTTACATTGCAGGTGATGGGAAATCCATGCAATCCAGGAGGAGGACAGTGGTTAATATGCTTCTATTCATTGCAGATTTGTATGCAAAGTAATCGGAAGTCCACAGCTCCTAAAGCTGGATACACACTGCACTATTTCACACGATAATCCTTCCAATCAAACGATTATACGGCCGATTCACGCGATATTGTTTGTGTGTACGCATGCACGATCAAACAATATTGTGTAATCGCTTATATGATCGTTTAAAGAGATTTTATAGATGGTTAATTTTGATTAATCTATGATCTAACAATATCGTGTGAAAAATGTCTGAACAATCTCACACTGATTCTTTGACATTTTACATTTACATTACTTTACTTTACTTAAATGAGGAACAAATCTTATAAAAATGTCTTAAGAAGAAACTACATTCTGTATGGATCAAACGATAATTTTAAGCGATTTTTACAACCGATAATGTAGATATCCGATGATGTATTATCGTTATGTGTGTACAGTTCAATCGTTATAAAAATCGTTGGTACATGGCCTTTAAAAATCTTTCAAATCGGTCGTTTAATCACATTGGGGTAGATCCAGAGCTCCGCTTGCAATACGTTTCCTCGCGTAGCGTATTTTCGTGTGCGTACCTTCTATACACCCCCCTCGGCACACCCCTTGAACGTACGTATTTTGTTCGAGATCCGCTTTCCAAACCCTACCTTAACTTTTGCCAACGTAACCAAAGTCATCCGCTCACGTACGGATGAGCAACACGTATTTACGCAGCTAAGCGCGCCCATACTGTACACTTTAAATGCAAACCCCCGCCTACATAGCGTATTTCAGACGTATTTTAGACTCACGTAAAACTGGCACGCCCACACGTAAGAATTTACGTGACACATACGTGAATGGCCCATATGCTCAGAGTAACGCTACGTTACGGAGCGTATTTTCTATGGTGCGCATGCGCAGTACTTACCAAAACGCGATTTTACGTGTCCGCCACACGTAAATTCGCTTACAAGCGTTGTTCTGGATCCAGCCCATTGTCTGAAACAAAAGTGTAATGTGTACCCACCATAACACACGTGGGTTTGGGGTCATTGAAACGCATGAGTTACATCCAAGGGTGGAAATTTGCTGTCAACAACCCAAATCTCAGCGTGTGCCCAGTTGCCACCACATCCAAGTGTTTCCACACCAGAGAGAGGGGTCTCTGCGAGAATATTTGTCTCTTCACCTCTGGGAACCGTAGCAGCCACACTCATCTACAGAAGTTACACCTCTTATTCCACCAACTCATATTCTTGTATTAGTGTTAAACTCTGCAAGAATAAAACAGGATCCTCACCCCGTGGGTATAAAAAAGTCTCCAGCAAATCCCCGTCGTAATATAAATTTCTAAGATATAAATAAACAAATTGAAAAACATAAAAGAGAAAAGTGAGATTCTCTCATAGCAGAAATTCTATATTTACCACAAATTAAATAGACAGCTTAACAAACGCATTCATTTTTATCTTTCCCCTTTCACTAAAAGGCAAACACCTGTCTGGGTGATTTATTTAAAGAGGGACTGTTTGACCCTGGAGTAACAGACCCAGAGGGGCCGTAATTCAATCACTGAAACACATCACTGTGTGAGCTTTGCAACAACACACCAGGCCGGCTCTTCACAACACTCCATGGCTTTGATCATCTCTGCAGCCGTTACAGGTAACAACTACACAATTACCTTCCCCAAATTATTTCCTTCCAAGAGCTCTCATTCTCCCAGTCTCCAAAGGGGGGAATAAATATTGTGTTAGGGGCTTGTGGGAAGTAAACCTGTAGAATGAGCTGACAGCGTGATGTCCGGAACTTTTTCGTGCATCCAGGAAATGTTAGTAAATCGCTATTCAATGTGTTATAAGATTTAGGGGTACATTTTCTAAGCTGCAGAAAAGGAAAATGGAGCAACCAATCAGATTCTAGCTGACATTTTCAAGTATGTAATAGGAAAGTGAGAGCTAGAATCTCATTGGTTGCTAAGGGCAGTTTAGTAAATCTAGCTCTGATTATCGGGGCGTTCATACATTTTTCAGGAGAA
Organism: Limnodynastes dumerilii; assembly: GCA_011038615.1. Lineage (NCBI taxonomy): Eukaryota > Metazoa > Chordata > Amphibia > Anura > Limnodynastidae > Limnodynastes > Limnodynastes dumerilii. Next base: position 7,469 of record WWET01001600.1, read on the forward strand.
CCAAATGCTAATCGCTCTAGTGCCTGGATAAGATATTTTATTTATTAACAGGTTATTATATAGCTCTATCAGATTACACAGCACTTTACATTCACATCAGTCCCTGTCCCATTGGAGCTACATTCTAAGGTCCCTGACACAGACACACACACAGACACGCACACACACACACATATACACACGCACACACACACACATATACACACACACATACACACACACACACACATATATACAAACACACACACATATACAAACACACACACTTTAACAGACACTATGGGACTTTAATGGAGCCTCTTAGCAAGAACAAAATGGAGGTGTTGCATACTGCAGCCAATCACGATTTAGCTATCATTTTCTAGAATGTGTTTAGTGAGTGATATCTAGCATTTCATTGGCGGCAACATCTACACAAGACACCGACAACCAGTGGATTTCTGTGCTGTGAAACTACATGTCCCAGCATTCTCTGCCAGTTCTCAGCTATGTCTACAATGCTGGGTTTACTGTTTCACAACAACAACTAAAGTGCCACATGTGATCTATAGCCACCAATCAGATTATTGCTGACATTTGCCTAGCACATGCTCAAAATGGTTAGCAAGAATCTGATTGGTTGCTGCTGTCTCCACTTTAGATCCTTCCAGCATATTCCTAGGTGCCTTCTTAGGCTGTCCAGCACACATGCACCACACACAAGATACATGGATGGCTAATATACTAGTGGTGAAACAAGCGATGACTGTGAACAGGAGAAAGGTTACTGTAAGGTTTCCTGCAGCACAAAGAAAGTGACTTATAGACATTTGGAGGACGTGGTTAATCTAATCAACAAAGTTTTGTTTTTAAAGATTCCCTTGAAGACGCTGAAATAAATAATTAGCCAAATCCTATGACTCACATGGGAACGGACAAGTGTTTCTCCGTTGCTGCTATACACCATACCCTCCAACATGACCCATTCCATTAGGTACATAATACTCTGCTCCTCAGTTTCCCACTGTCAGTTTCTATGGTAACCACCTGTGTTAAAGAAGCAAATAGTTTTTTAAATATCAGTTAATTCATTTAAACCGGGAGAGTGACAGCTGGAAGCTCAGGAGCGGATTAAATTGTACCTAATAGAATGGGTCATGTTGGAGGTTCTGTATACACAAGTAGCCACAATGGGGTAGATCCAGAACTACGTCCGTCTTCCATAGACGGACGTAATTCAATAAACAATAGCTACTGCGCATGCGTAGTAGCTATTGTACGTAATCTGCGTATCGTTTCAATACGTAGATTGCGTATATGCGGTCTTTTAGACCGCAATGGATAATAGCACAAGGATAATGTCAGAAGTTCAGCGCTACCAGTATAAGCATATAAGGGACAGTGGCCAGTGATAGGATAAAGGTACATCTTTATACACAAATACACGTTACCCCCGGAAATATTCAATGTATTTCCTTATTTACTTGATTTTATTTATTGGTTTAATCCGTGATGACAATGGGGGCCCTAGGGGGTCCCAGGTAATGACTCTTGGCATCATTATCCCTTGCTCTCTGCTCATTTCTGTCCTGATATCGTGACACCCCTTAATACAGACCCTCCCATGTGACCCATTCCATTAGGTAAAAATTGTCCTGCTCCAGTTCGTTCAACAATCAGTTACTATGGTAACCACCTCTCTAATTAAAACCAGATGAGTGACAACTGGAAGCTCAGGAGCAGAGTATTCTTTGTATCACTGTACTATTGTTATACCTCCTAAGTGTTCCTTCTAGCGGGATATTACTGATTTCTAGAGCCTGTCCCGCTGTCCCGTCCGCCTTCCAGCGTACCCTGATATGTGAACTAGAATTGGAGGCAGGTGTTTTGTTTTTTCTTATAATTGCTATTTTAATTGGCTGTGACAAAAGGGGAGGAGTTTGTGCAGAGCTGGGCCATGGATAGCGCTGGGTGCGCTTAATTGTTAAATTTTAGTTTTTTCTAATGTTGGGAGTTATGGGTTACCTATCACTGGAATAAATGAAGTTATTTGGCCCTGTGTTTAAAACTGAGCTTTTGTTTGTGGATTGCAGCATATGTTTATAATACAAAGGGGTAAATTAGTCAAAGTAGAGGTGTTGCCTATAGCAACCAGTTGGATTCTAAGCTAGCTATAATTTCCTGGACTGTACAGGGTAACTGACAGCTAGAGTCTTTAAAGGAGACCAGAGATGTTTGATCAATTTACCCCTAGCTAGAGAACGTCTGGAGCATGTAATAGGAAAGTTGGTTGCTATGGGCAACATCTACAGTTTTCCTTTTGAGAAGTTTAGCAAATCCAGTCTGCACATTTTAAATTGTTTTTAGGTTTTGCTAAAGTGTAGCTTTGTCCCCTTCCTCTCAACCCCGGAACAGCCCCATTGTGTGTCCGTGACAGGTGCACCGGGAAAACATGTAATAACACAAGTTCCAAAACAAATCTTACTTTCGCTAACACACAAAAGGATAGAGAGATAAAATGAGGGCCATTAAGCCACAAGCATCACTTGGCTGGAGAGTCCCAGCTCTGGCTCTTCTGCAGACCAGACAATGGCAGAAATACCCACATCAACAAGACAAAACTACTCTAAATGTAGACTGAATGAGAAGCAGCCATTGTGCCACTGTCTGATAAACCTTTAATGGGTCTAAATCAATGGTTTTCCAGCACATACAACAAGAAATAGTTATCTGGGATGTTGAGATGACAAACAATGAAAAATAAGCAAACAACAGAATAAAATGTGAAGAGAAAAAGGACTATTGTTATAAAAGGCCATAAACCTATTAGACGCCAAAAAGAAAATCACTTATCAATAAAAAAAAGTTTTAAACTCCAAATCAATTTCAGCTTTGTGTTTCTCGTGCCACTTACACTAACATTGAATGTTAAATAGAATAAAAGTTTGTACTATAAGTTTCATGCTTCAGATGTACTAATCTTACTAATAAAAGAAGCAGACATTAAGAAGAAACCTTCTATGTAGAATTGAGAAATATCTGAATACGATTCAATATCAATGCAGTAAAGAACGTGATTAGTTTTTTCACCATCTTATGTCACGTATCACAATTCATAATTAGTGCAGTCATTAATAATCATACAAGAATATCACATGTCCCAACATTTGTATTCTCTGTAGATGATAAGGATGATGATGATGATGATTTGAAGGATTCAGACTTCCAAATATTGGGCAGCAGTAAGCATTGGCAGGAAAGGATTTTGGTTTTCGGAGGGCTGGACATTTGGTCGATCAGTCATGTCTATCTCTTGTCTCTGTTCTTCTTAACCATTGCATTGTGATTTTATTACATCGTTTAAAAGACAAAACCTTAATATTTTGGCACTTTTTAAATAACATGTTTTTATAGTTGGTGCTTTACAATTCTACAATTTATAATTCTTTACATTATAAAATAAACATAGGTAATAACAGAAATAGTAGAAGGTTCGAGGCCCATGTACACAAGCTTACAATCTATGGGCTAGACTCTAGTTTAGTCACTATAGGGTTTGATACATGGGGATTAGTGCTATATATTGCAAAATGCAGCAAGGAAGAGGTGCTCATGTTACACAGCAATGTTGGTGTAAGGTCTAAGGGATAACAGGGTATGGAAAGAGTAAATACGTGTTATGTAAACCATGTAACAGGAAAGGAATTTGGAAAGTCCAGAGTTTAGTAACAGGTTAGAAAAGTGAATTACAAAAAGTGGCAGTACCACAGAATCCTGAGGCCACAGGGGTGTCTTACCGCCGGGAGCTGTAGAGAGAGAGGCTGTGCTATGCAGACAGCTTAATAAGTATTTGTGTCCCGACCTATATACATAGTAAGTTATTTAAATTTAACTACTTAAAAAACGTGACTAATCAGTATTTCTTTTGGCTTAGCAGTGCCCTGAAAGCGTTATAAAGACACTAAGAGCCCAATTAGCTTTACATCCGTGTTATTTGTGGTGCAAAGCTAATTCTGCACATTTTTATTTGTGGATTTTTTAAAAATGATAAAAATCTGCAACATTTTGCTACCGTCATCACAGCAAATTGAATCGGGCCCTAAGTGTCCGATCCAGAGTTCCGTCCGAGTTTGTAGAGGGAAGGAAGCACGCACGCTCCAGATGTTATGCGCAATTTACGCGTGGAACGCCTTTTGTACAAACTCAGTTCCGTGCGATAGAAGATCCGTCTGGCAAACCAGATCTTCCCCCCTGCACGTTAATAGTACGCAAGGTGGCAGGGCAAAGATTTACATTGTACAGTAAGGGGCGGTGTTGTATAGATCGCTGATTCGCACGTCTGTGTTAAGGCTACGTTATAGCAACGTCTCTGCCCTCAAGTCCTCTCCAGAGAGGGGAGTAACAGGAGGGTTTCCTCCTCTCCTCCGTGTGGACAAACAGACAGATCACCCCCCCCGCACGTCAGGCAAGCGTCCTG
>WWET01001600.1:24427-35025 GCA_011038615.1 Limnodynastes dumerilii
GCATAGTACATAATAATATACAGGATAGGGATGGATGGCATAGTACATAATAATATACAGGATAGGGATGGATGGCATAGTACATAATAATATACAGGATAGGGATGGATGGCATAGTACATAATAATATACAGGATAGGGATGGATGGCATAGTACATAATAATATACAGGATAGGGATGGATGGCATAGTACATAATAATATACAGGATAGGGATGGATGGCATAGTACATAATAATATACAGGACAGGGATGGACGGCATAGTACCTAATAATATACAGGACAGGGATGGACGGCATAGTACATGATAAAATACAATATAAATATAGATATATCACAGTTGCTTTCAGTGAATCATTTCCACATCTGCAGGTTACTACAACAAAGATTTTACTCAATTTTACTGCTGTCCCTTACATAAAAAAAAGCAAAAACAACAAAAAAATATCCTCTGTTACAAATGAATCATCAACATTTTCATAATTTTATTACTTAATGTTTATTTTATGGTTTCTGGCCTTGTCGTGTGGTAAGATTGTGGGCACATACATGTAAAAACATGGAGAGCCAATCATAAAGCTGCGTGATGCATGTTTCCGACTCCTTCCTATAATTGCTGACAACTATAAATTATACCGGCTTGGGGGCTAATTAAAACCAGATAAGAAACAGACTGACTTCAATCAGCCAAAGAACCCATTTCATTTACATGTGTGATTAATTAGAGGGATGAATTAGCAAACCTCTTAATGAATTAGACCAAGACTCTTCCTATTAACATTTTGTTACCCCTTTAATCTATTTACAAGGGCAGGATATTGGTACAATTGAAACAAGTTGTTCATCTTTTCATCGCCTAAAATAGCAATTTCACGATAAATCGTGTTTCCATTTTTTCCCCTGTAATTCACAATAGCAGGTTGATATTTTCCATTTTTCTTGTTTGTCTATTCAGGCTGCTATTAAATGATTTGTGATTTTTCCACTGCCATAGCAACCACAGTAACATAGCACTAGTAAGCATAGAGACTTTATCTGTCTCTCCTGTCTGTGTTGGCAGCCATTTTATTTGCAAATTTCAAAACTAAATGATTTATAGAATGTTAGCTTGGCCATCCACAGGAACGACTACCGATCCCATCAGTAGGTGGTCCCGAGACACGGGACGATTGCACGCCGGGAAAGGTCCCTATATTGGTGCCGTACATCTCTCCTGCTGGCACCGATCATCCTAGCAGAAGAGGGCATTTCAGATAGCTGATTGGTTTTGCTTAAATGATTGGACGTTAGTACCCGATATAAATGAAACATGTCAAAATACCAAATTAGCATATCAGGAAGTTTCTGGCTCATTTATTTGGCAATTGAAAAATGTATTTTGCCACTATCTACAGCGATTATTTCCCTGATCACCCGATAATTAAATGATCAGGGCAATAATCGCTCTGGTGTATAGCCAGCTTTAGCCATGATAATTACAGCAGATGCTTAAAAATGGTTTCCTTGCTATGTAAAGAAGACAAAATAATACATTTTCTATAGGGGGCAGTTGTTTAAAGGCTGCTTTATGTCGGCTACCAAACTACGATTCTAAATGATAAATGGATTGAGATTTAAAGGTTTTTCCTAATGCCAAGATTTTTACATGAAACAAAAATGTTTCAGAAATGAAACCAATAATTCTACACTTTACGTTCTAATAAGTTATAAGTAAAATAAATAAGATCTTTTTTTTTGTCCCCAGCACTGTAGTGTAAAGTAATTTATAGAGAATAGATGTGAGGGAGATGAAAGCTTCTGTGTGTCTGAGCTGCTTTAAGAATTAGTCATGAAATAGAAAGTCAGAGTTTATAGATGTCATTTAACAAAGAGAAATAAAGAGATGACACATTTTATTGGTAACTATCGTAAAAAGGCATCATTTTCTTCAAGTATTTTTTACATTTTTAGAAGTTATATAATTGTTATATTTGTTAAACAAATGTGTGTTTTACTTAAGAGCTTAAAAACTGCATTTTCAACATTACATATAGTGGAAACGCTGACAATTTAAATGACTAAAAACAAAACTATAACAATCTACTTAGCAAATAATAGCAATCCAAAATGACGTGTCATTGTCGAACCCGCTACAACACTCGCCTTATAATGCTACAGGCTCGTAGAATTAATGTGCGATCAATCAAGTGTTCATGAAGGACCGGATTCAGAGTTGCGTATCCGTGCAAAATTCAGATGGATGCGTAGCAGAATTGCGCACTGCGCATGTGTAAAGTCAGTCGTAAAGCAGGCGAATGCGATGCTATGTAACTGCCTCCGCCAGCTAATGAAGCTGTGTTTATTTGTATGCAAAAAGGGGCGTGTTTGAATATGTTAATGTATTTTTGGAGCGTTTACTAGCTGATTCGCGAGCATCCGTATTGACAGTTTGCACGCGCTCACTACTTTTCTTTGCACCAGCCCTGACCATGGCGCAAGCGTATTTAAAATTCCTCAGGGCAGACACAGGACTCGTTTACAGAGAATTACAGCTGCTAAAACACTATTTAATATAGATACAAACCAACAACGTGCGATATCTGCAGGAATAATAGATACTGGGAGGCACTGGAACATAGGTCAGGTTATTTTAGTTTGTTTCTGCGCAGACCCTTTTATAACATTTATAATTATTATTTTTTCTATATTACAAATAAATGTTATTTTTGATCATTATAAAAATTGTCAGATTTCTTTTGTATGTTGTTTGAGACTAAATAAAAACACAATAATACAAATGAGTTTACATAACACAAACAACTATTAAATAGTTTACAATTTAGATATAAATATTTTATAAACATTTTTAGGAAAATAATTTCTTTAAAATTGAAACAAATAAACAAGTAAATAAATAAATAGACCATTGTGCATTTCCGCGTCCACCTTTTTTCTTAATTAAATGTAAGCGCACGGCAAAATGTGTCCTCATGACACGCGCATATTCCACTCAATTGATAAATTAGACGGTGCATGGTTGGGCTCCGTCATCACATTGTTGAAATCAGGATGCATGCGATTCACATGTATTTTTGTGCGAAAATTCGCAACCTTGAACTGGCCGAGTTTACATTTTTTTGTGCACATCCGTCTCGCGCTTACTCACAACTCTGAGTCCGGCCCGAAGAGAGGATTGTCAGAGGAATGTGAGCCCTGCGTTCCAAGTGCTATAACTCTGACTAAGTCCTGCTACATGCTAAACCGTGGTGTCCAGTATGGTGCAAATGGCACAAACCCCTTGTTACCACTAAACTCTCCATTACCTGGCCGCAGACTAGAGAGATGATTGCTAACAGCAAGTAGTATCCACAGACACTAGACCATGTTCTGCCAGGTAAAGGGCCCAATACCGTACCCTTGTATGTGGCGTGATGCCTCTCTGCAAAGTCAGGATAATGGCTGGCTGTAGGGTCTATTGCTCCAGTGCACAGACACCTCAATACCCCAAATACTCCATAATTATCAGCATGTTTAGTAATAAAGTAATGACATTTCTGCATCTCCAACTCAATCCCTGAGAGTGCCTGTGCCCCCTCGCAGACATACAGAGATTCCCTTATATTATCACACCTGTGCATGCTGTCTATTATGGAGTTGGCAAGATTGAAGATTGGCAACTGTGGCCAGGAGGGGGAGGTGCAGGGTCTGATTATTAGAAATCATACTACAAAATACTGTTACCTTGCTACATTCTCAGTTAGGAATCCTGAAAGATCAAATAACTGTGCATTTATCCAGATTATGTAAATAAGAGATCATTGGTTTCATCTCCCGATAACTCGATGATTGGACCAATAACCACACATCATATTGTGCGACCAGCTAAACGCATCCAAACTGCACTTTCCTTCTGGAGTAAGAAACTGGGTTCAAATCCTGTGTCAGACACGTTTGATATAAGGCCAGTCAGCAGAATGACCTCGACTATTTTTTCCCACAATATCCCAGTATGTAGCAATAAGCAAAAAATCTGCAGCATTTTTATTTTATTTTAGGAAGAATTTTTGTTTTAATTTCTAGTTACATCTAGACAGCGATGACATGTAATGTAATTTATATGAACTCACTTTATAATAGAAAGTCTCAAATGTACACAAAATCCAACTGGGAATTAATTCAATAAAAACATTACATTTAAAACAACGTTTACGTAAAACGAGGAAAAAAAAGGAAAGTAAAAAAAAAAAAACTTACAAAAACAAAAAAATAAGTTCCATGTAAGCTTTCAGGAAAAGACTATTTCTTTTTTTGCAAGTCGTCCAATTGGTTTACTGGGCGAATGTGGAAAATTGTGACTGCAGCGGCCTGTGATGTGGTGAGGTTCATCCCACATATTACTTAGTGTGTGAGAGCGCAGATTCAACAAGTGGCACAGGAAGAGGTTGGGAATTGCACGCTGAGCATTTCAGGGCTTATGAATGAGGCCCTATGTGGACGCTACATAGGAATATTTGCAGATCCCCCTTCTGAGAGAGAACGCTGTTTGCCATGCGAATATATATTTTCCTTGTAAATCTGTTCAGCTGTCTTGAGATCAGCCAAGTGGGACTCTGCAGCCAAATTCTGCAATTTGTATAAATATGTTCATTTGTATGTGTTTTGCTTTCTGCACATGCAATCGTTTATCCATCAGCACGGGATATTTGGACATAAAATGTAAGTCTTTCTGACATTTGCAAACAGCATAAAAGAAATAAACGAACATGGGCGTTAGGTGTGGCGCCAGTGAGCCTAAGTCGAAGAAAATGATGGGGTATGATGAAGAGATGGCGGCCCAAGGGATGCGCCCAATAAGGCTGGCGGGGTTAACGATTATAAACTGCGAACAAGACAGATTATTTAGCAATTAATGATCACTTGAAGCAATTAGGGATTTCTTTACCACCAGATCGTGTTGTGATTATAATCCTCTGCAGATGGAGATGTTCGAGTTGACTCGTTTAGCAGTAAGTTTATTATGAAGGCTTCTTAATTCCCAATGCATTGAAAGAACGAAAGATATGAAAAACGGATAAGAGACGCGTGAGTTTATGTCAAAGTTATAATAAAAACGGACAATAATCTGGATCCAGGATCGTGTCTCGGAAGCGTTTTTATCGCCGATACTGGACCCAAGCTTCCGTGCGGACAAGGGACGGTCGCTATCTTTACACGGGTGCGATTACAATCCCCGACCTTTACCCTAAGATCCGAGCCATCCTCACTTCAAATGAATCTTCCAAACCTTTATACATACTCGCGCACGTTTCCCCTCCCACCATCAAAACTTCATTACGGACGGTTTTCTGATCTATGCGACCATTCTGCATAGGCCGGGGTTATGTCCAAACACACTATCAAGAGACACCCCCTACTCCGCTGGAGCACATTCCAGATCTCTATACCCCCCTCCCACATACTGAATTAGTGTCTGCTGGGGACACCACAGAGATCTGTGCAGCCCACTAACACCACCCTTCACACACCCCACGTCCCCAGGACTCTCATGTGTGCTAAAGTCTACCATTGTTTCTATTCCACATAAGTCGCTCCAATATTAATAAGAATAATATAAATTATTGTTATTATTATTAACGCTTATTGATATAGCGCCACAAATTGTCTGCAGTGCTTTACAGAGAACATTAGACATTCACATTAGTCCCTGCTCCTATTACAGCTACATACTAAGGTCCCTAACACACACACACACACTCACACACACACACTCACACACACACACTCACACACACACAAACACACACACACACACTAGGGTTCTTTTAATTAGCAGCCAATTAACCTACCAGCATGTTTTTGCCAATAATAATAATAATAATAATAATGATGATGATGATGATGATGGAGAGCACTGAATGGGTGCAGTGCATTAATGGGGAATCCTTCCACCATGCAGACAGGCTTTGAGCAAGCTGCCACGTTCCGTCATTTAATGCTCCAGATCCATACTAGACGGGGGTGGTTTGTGTTTGCGCACTTAAAAAATGTGGACAGAATGCAGAAAATGTCTACTACCACTAAATATGGAGGATAGAAAAAAACCCTGTGCATTTCATTCCATGTGATTCCACCAATAGGACAATCTATATAACCATTGGATCTGTCCAGCAGTTGTCCAATTTGAGCACTGGCGTGTGTGTACAACTGCATCTGTCCAACTGAATCACCAATATGCGCGCCAATGGCACATGGCACATCATAGCCTAGCTGCGACAACTTACTAACGCGTTTTGACCACCTTTGGCAATTGTGCAATTTTTCTAGCCAACAATGCTACACAATAACCCGGACTAAAAAACAAACGAATCAACATCATTTGTGTAGAAAGAATTGCTTTTATCTTAAAGGTTCTCTGTAGACTTTTCCCTATCTCTCTACAATGGGGAAGTTTTATTGTATTTGATATTTACTCTCACAAAACATTTGCCACAAAAGGCAAAAATAACACTAAAAAACGATATAAATCAGTAGAGTCTCCGCTATCATATGAGAGATCAAATGTCAGCGGTAACACAGAAAATGTCTATTTATAACAGATCCTTTTCCATATAAAATGTTTGTTAGGTGCAGACTGAAGACCAGAGGGATTTTACAATGTAATTTACTTAGATCTTCATCGTTTATATTACAAAGTTTATTTCTTTTAAACAGTACAAGTGATTTTTTATTTTTTTAGATCTTATCCTTTATTGAAATAGCAAAGTCTGGTGTAAATATTACATCCATTAGCAGTGATTAGCTGCTTGAAGAATTACAAATTGACCATTACCTCTTCCTGATACTTTCATGTAACAAACAGACATAGTTACAAGGTGACATGTAAGTGGCTCGCAATAAACTTCCACAGTGCACCCAAATGGCATATATAAGCAAATGTATTGTTTCATTTATATAGTGCACATCTGTGCAGCATTTTACGTGAAGTGTGCAATGTATATATTAAGACTCCAGGTGGTACGTTGTAACAAAACAATGATGTTGTGGAAGAGTAGGGAGCGTGAAGCGACAAGGCGTTAGTTACAATTCATATTTATTCCCATTTTTTTATTTTATTTTGATAGTAATTTGAAGGGTTTTTTTTCAGATGCTTATTAATAAACAATACTAAAAAGCATTAAAAGTAGTATTTGGTTTTTTTTTACCATTATTCAGTGTGGATTCTGTGTGTGTGTGTGTGTGTGTGTGTATGTGTGTTTGTGTGTATGTGCATGTGTGTGTGTAAGTGTGTGTGTTGTGTGTATGTATATGTGTGTGTGTTTGTGTGTATGTGAGTGTGTGTGTGTATGTGTCTGAAATTACTGTATAGCTGGCACTAGGATTCTTAAGAAAAATTATTTGTTTTACACACCAAGGGCTTGTGAGCGAATTTACGCGTGGCGGAGACGTAAAATCGCCTTTTTGTAAGTACTGCGCATGCGCACCATAGAAAATACGCTCAGTAACGTAGCTATGTAGGCGGGGTTGTATTTAAAGTGTACAGTATGGGCGTGCTTAGCTGCGTAAATTTGTGTTGCCCATACGTACGTGTGCGTATGACTGCGGTTACGTTGGAAAAAGTTAAGGTAGGGTTTGGAAAGCGGATCTTGACAAAATACGTACGTTCAAGGGGTGTGACAAGGGGAGTGTATAGAAGGTACGCACACGAAAATACGCTAAGCGAATAAACGTACGGCAAACGTAGTTCTGGATCTACCCCAATGTGTGCATGAAGGGCCCCATAATGTCACCAGTGAGATGGATCAGGTGATCCTTCATTGGTGAAAGGATAAGATCCCATTTTCCAGGCAATTAGCAGTAATTTATCCATATTGTACTCCAGCATGAAACTGGTGAATCCAGACATATTACATACAATCTATACAGCTACGATGGATGGAAGGATGGATGGAAGGAAGGTTGTTATACAGGGTTGGTGTACTGGTATGCGGGGTTGGTATATGGGTTGGTATACGGGGTTGGTATACAAGGTTGGTGTACTGGTTTGGTATGTGGGGTTGGTATATGGGTTGGTATATGGGTTTGGTATGTGGGGTTGGTATACAGGGTTGGTGTATTGGTTTGGTATGTGGGGTTGGTATATGGGTTGGTATATGGGTTTGGCATGTGGGGTTGGTATATAGGTTGGTATAAGGGGTTGGTATACAAGGTTGGTATACAGGGTTGGTGTATTGGTTTGGTATGCGGGGTTGGTATATAGGTTGGTATACAGGGTTGGTATATGGGTTTGGCATGTGGGGTTGGTATACAGGGTTGTTATACTCTCTCACTGATATATTATAAATCTAAATTCCCTTCTATTACTCTGTGTTTCCATACGGCCTCTTCTAAATGTCCATTGTGAGCCCTGGGTCCTATCACAGCTGCTGCTGCAATAAATCAGCACCTTAAACCCTTATCAGTTATTTCCTCCTATGGCCTGGTATTTTCTAAAACACCGTACGATTATTTTTCTTCGAGAACACCGCTTCCTCCTTCGAGTAGTTAAATACACAAAGCGGCTTACACCAGAAACTGTTTGGAAAATGTAGAAATCTATATACACAGTTCCTCCTAACACTAACAATGTCTTATTTTATACTCCGAGCTGAGCGAGTGACAAATGCCAGACTCGGAGAGTCTTTAAACAAGTCACCGCGCTCTCAGGAACGGAGGTTGTGCTGCTCCATTGCCTTGTATTCTCCCCAAAGGCAGCACAGAGAGCGGAGAGCATGGACCAGAGGCAGCCTCTAGAAGTGAGTCTGTGGCACTGACAGGGTCCTTTCTATGGGGCACAAATCCTAAATATTATTCTTATTTATTACATATTTTTGCATTGATCTTTCAGATCCATATTTACCGTCCGCCAGTCAGACCTCAATATATTTGATTGCCCATAAAACAGCTTCTGGATGCTGTTAGCGCCTCACCACCGTGTCCGGTCACCCTGTGTACCACCGGTTATTTACCTCCCCCCGTCAAGCACTTTGGGAGTAACGATTACCCAAATGACGTAGGCCCAGATCCAGAATGAGTTACGACAGGGGACTTTGGCGCGCAGCATGCGTAAGACCCCTGTCAGGTATCATGCGCCCACACGTTATGCTGGCGGGAGTGCAGGGGGCGTGCATGCGTGCCTAACGACCGGGGTCCGGAGTCACAGTTCCGTAGTTTTCGTCTTACGTACGTGGTTTTATGAATTGAGTTACTGCGCATGCAAAGTCGCTTATTTACGCTATCTATGTACCATTTATGCATGTAGATTGCGTGATCTAAAGACTGCGCTTACGCAATCTACATACATAAACCGTACGTAGATAGTGTTAATAAGCTATGACACATGCGAGGCAGCTCAATTCATAAAACAACGCGTGTAAGACGAAAACTACGGAACTGTCAATCCAGACCCCGGTCAGGATCTAGCCCGTAGAGAGCATGTGACCTGCGTCCCAGCATGCAACCTGCTATACAGATATGCAAATGACATATAAAAAATATATAACACATTATAGGCAGAATGAAACAAGATCCCAGCCCTTTGTGTGCCGTGTGACAGCTTACATGAAACGGAGATGAGACAAGATCTTTACAACGAGGTGAATACATCAGAAAACAAACGTATTCGCTCCCCGGTACACAAAACATCCTTCATATAATTAGTTATAACTCATTTTACATTCTCCACGGCGTCCATTGTTGTTACATATTTATCATTTAGCATCTTTCTGTTTGATCAGCCTCCTGACAAGAGCTAAATATCTTCCTTATTCGTTGCATAACTCTTTGCGCGATGCTAAATCACGGGCTCGTGGGATGGCTTCCCGCTGCTAGGATGATCAAGGCATGTCACACAGTGTTTGCAATCCTAACATTAGACTTTGTACATAATTCATTTAATGCACATTTTTCAAGTTGTGAAGAATAATTTTGAAAAGAAAAAAAAAGAAAAAATTGGCAGAAATTGTATCAATCACTGAAAGCCATTATGGCAAATCCACGTGTGAAACACGCGCTCAGATCAGGATCCTTCAAACAATACTACAGCTCTCTATAAAGGGGCTCTCTTCATTTACTGTCCTCATAACGCTGGCTCCAGACTAGCCAATCAAGTGACAGACACAGGGCCCATAGCAAAGAGGACAGACCAGAGCCTGAATGAACAAGAGCAGGTGGAGCCAGGTGGGACGGCTGACTGATAGAAGCTGTCAGAGGCTGACAGCTTTGTATGGTGTGTGACACAGGCCATGCACCATTTTAGTTTGCTCTTCTCTGCTCCAAGCTATACATGTTACTTCCTCTAGTCTCTCTGTGTATGGTGGGTGACACAGGCCATGCACCATTTTACCTGCTCTTCTTTGCAGTCTCTAACATAGAATTTCAGAAAAGCTGATGACAATATACATTTTGAAAAATGTAATACTTTGAACTATTACTTTTTATATGTTAGTGATATTAAATTTTTACATACATACATTGAGCTATACATACACTCATACATGGAGCTATACATACACACACTCATACATGGAGCTATACATACACTCATACATGGAGCTATACATACACTCATACATGGAGTTAT
>WWET01001600.1:48541-63448 GCA_011038615.1 Limnodynastes dumerilii
GTCCCAGCATGCTTTATCTTCATAGGCATAGCTGATACTTACCAAAGCATGCTGGGAGATGTAGTTTCACAACACCTGGAGAGCCACAGATTGGCCAGGCTTGGTCTAGATCATCACCTTCAATGAAAATCCTCCATTGTGGAGAACCAGAGATTGTAACAATGTAACAAGCCACCTCCCAGCATTCTAAACGGTCCAACTAAGCCAGCAACCCCCGTGTCCACCTCCCAGCATTCTAAACGGGCCAACTAAGCCAGCAAGCCCCGTGTCTACCTCCCAGAATTCTAAATGGGCCAACTAAGCCAGCAAGCCCCGTGTCCACCTCCCACTTGGGGAAACTCCCCTCAGTTTGGCTTGGTCACGCTGGCTCTACAGCTGATAAAATGTGATATTTCAGGGACACATTTCTTGCACTGATATGTGATGATAGCGTGTGACACATTGCTTGCACTGATATGTGATGATAGCGTGTGAAGCCGTGTAAATGTGACGCATTGCTTGCACTGATATGTGAGTGAACGATATCTACTGGTTGTCTTCTCCTCCGATATTCCCTTAGAACACACAGAGTGGAGTGCGTAGATTTTATATTTAGTGCTAATAATGAGATTGAGTCATCTCGGAGACGTTATATCATCTGCCAACTTACTGTTACAATACACACCGGGAAAGGTTGTGTCAGACATATTGCTTGTGAAAATAATCTGTTCTGTTCACGCTCACCCTGTCAATCCACATTGAGGAATGTTTTCACGACAGACATGTATCCTCGGTTATTACTCATAGAAGTGTGGGGGTTTTTCTTTAAAAGGAAGTGGTAAGTGTAAGACATTTTCTAAATATAGCACATAATCTATGCAGCAGAAATTGCACTTCTGTGTGTTCGAGAGCTTGCATATTTCTCCATGGTAACATGGCTATGATTAAAACAACACTTGGAATTAGCATGGAAGACCACCTGTTTAACAAGGGACCATAACCCACAAATAGAGAGATAATATACTGTGCATGGATACATTGTGATTGGACAGATCACCGGGTATGGTATGGCATGGAACGATTTTTCAGAACGCCCATCAAGCGGTCCGAGTAGTGTCTCATCTGATAATCGTATCGCGCAGAACTCCAGAGAGACTCAAAATGTCCCCTGTCTCATCCTCTCAGAATGTACACCGCACAGTGGCCACGATTATTGGGCAATGTGTCCACTAGACAATGTCTCCAGCTATTGGCTCGTTATGTCTGTCACCGGGGTGATAGCATAGTGTGTGAGCAGCAATTATAACGCAGCACAAGATTACCTTTCAGGAGCAATAGGGCATTAGTTAAATGTTCACATTTCCTAGTATAACACGACTCTTGCAAGTCTGGGCCGGTTTCAGAGTTGTGTATCCTTGCAAAATTTGGACAGATGCGTAGTAGAATTGCGCACTGCGCATAAAATGTATAGTCTGTCATAAAGCAGGCAAATGCGATGCCATTTAATTGCCTCCGCCAGTATACGGATCCGGGTTTATTTGTATGCAGAAAGGGGCGTGTGAATATGTTCATGTATTTGTGGAGCATTTATTAGCTGATTCTACTACTTTTCTTTGCACCAGCCCTGACCATGGTGCAAGCGTATTTAAAACAGTTTTTAGTTGGAAAATGCCTCAGGGCAGACACAGGACTCGTTTACAAAAGAGTAATACAGCCGCTAAAACACTATTTAATATAGACACAAACAAACAAAGTAGCCATATCTGCAGGCATTTATTGTATGTTATTTTTACTAATCATAAACATTGTTAGATTTCTTTTGTATGTTGTTGGAGACTGTAAATAAAAACACAATATTACAAATTAGTGTCTCTAACATTTACATAACACATACAACTATGTTTACAATTTAAATATACATTTTTTTTACATTTTCAAAACACATTCATATTCCACTCAATTGATAAATTAGACGGAAGCATGTTTGGGCTTCGTCAACGCAAGATCGAAAGCAGGAAGCGTGCGATTCACACATGCATTATTGTGCAAAATGCGCAACATTGAATTGGCGATATTAAAAAAATTTTGTGCACATCCGTCTCGTGCCGACACACAACTCTGAATCCAGCCCCTGAAGGCATATAAAACATTCCTGATTGACCTAACATTTAGCTGTAGCAATAATTATGGCTTCCAATTGTTTAAAAAGAAAACAAAAAGCACCAAAAACTAATATCAGCTAAGATTATTAGTAAAGCAGGACAAATGCTAACGCAATTCTCGCTCCCAGCATGACGTGGCCAGTAAACCAGACAATTCTCCTCTAGGTAAAGGTCACATGTCCTGCTGGAAGCGGTAATCCATGCTGAAGTAGGAGGGGCAGCTGAGATTAACAGGAGGTCCTTCCAGATGATTGGATCTGCACTGATATCAGCATCTTGATGATAATTGTACCAGAGCCATCTTCACAGTGACGAGCCCCGAGATGTGGCATTTCCCTCCACACATCGTCCCCGTGTTTGGAACAAACCCCCCAAAAATCCCACAAATACCTGGTAAATATTGTTCTACACCAAAGACATCATATAATTCACCCCGGGAATTCTTTCAGCTGACTAACTGCCTCGTCTCCCAGTCATGCTCTGATACTGAGCAGCGTAATGGATAGGAGGATGCTGTAAATACAATTATTCTCCTGACTGACAGCCCAGCTATTTATTAAGCTTCATTAGTGACAATCAAGACATTACTGCAGCTAAGTTCTGCAGAAGGTAATTAAACTACCTGGGAGATGGCTCTGAGACGAGCCTTGCTGGGGCTTAGCATGGAATCTGGGGATTTCTCTCTGCACTTGGTGGTATCGGGGGGGTCTGGGAGAGCAGGCGGGGTAAGGCGGGAGGTAAATAGCACCGGATTTAGGATGACGGGTCAGACATTTCTAACAAAAGAGGGAAAAATATTTGGAGATGCTGTAACTTCAGGGGAGATATAGAGCCAGGGTTCTGCATGAAAAGGGGCGAAATGATGAAATAACTCCAGTTTTCTTTGTTGTTTTCCTCTCTGTCAGCATTAAAATATTGGTCCAGATCCTGAGCTACGTACGCTAGAGTATTTATGCGAGCCGGTGACGT
The DNA here is from genome assembly GCA_011038615.1 of Limnodynastes dumerilii. Classification (NCBI taxonomy): domain Eukaryota; kingdom Metazoa; phylum Chordata; class Amphibia; order Anura; family Limnodynastidae; genus Limnodynastes; species Limnodynastes dumerilii. The sequence continues at coordinate 51,652 of WWET01001600.1, forward strand.
AAGAACACTGTTTTCTATGTACTGCGCATGTGCATGTTACGCCACGTAACTCCGAGCGCACATACCAGCCTCGTATCAACGGCGTAATGCAGTAGTTACGCTTTGAAAAGTTAAGGTTTGGAAAGCGTAAATCGGTCAAATTACGTATGAGCGAGGGGTGCATAGAAAATACGCCACACGATGAAATGTAATGGGAACGTAGGTCTGAACGGGCCAGAGGGCATCCAATGGACATTCCTGCACGCGCAGGAGCTGCTTTTACACCTTTATTAGGTGTAGACCTGAGCAATAACAGCAATAGAGGAGAAAATGTGCATTGTGAAAGCAGAATTAGAGCTGAGAGGTGAAGTTTTTTAGCTTAACTCTAATTCATAGATTAAATATAAAACTGTGCAGTGTTTAGGTTCTATGTGCAAAACCAAAGCAGAAAAATTATTAGAATCCATTACCTTTACTTTGCAGGATGGTTTCGCTGAGCTGTACACAAGGGGTTTTACCCCTTACCACCAAAAATTAAGACACTTGGGGCCAGATTTACTAATCTGCCGAAAAGGAAAAGTGGAGATGTTGCCCGTAGCAACCAATCAGTTTGTAGCTGACATTTTGTAGCATGTGATAGGAAAGTATGTGCTAAAATCTGATTGGTTGCTATGGACAACAGCTCCACTCTTACTTTCCTGCAGCTTAGTAAATCTAGGCCTTGAGCGCAGCCACTGACCTGTGATAGAGTAAATATCGCCAGAACATGATCCAGGAGGAAACGCAAAGCTAATGTTGCATTATTAAAAAATAAAAATAAATATAAAAGTTTAGCGGCGGCTTGGAAAGATCTTCTTCAATTGGTGCCAAACTCCTCCAGGCGCACATATGGATATTATATAATAAGGAAGAGTTTAATCTTTCACTTTCCATAAGAAAATCGTGGAAACCGGTCAGAAGAGAGACCTATAAAAAACAATGATTGAGACGATTGCTGACAAATCTGCGCTGCAGCTGGAACTATACCATTTCTACTGAACTTAAAACGCATGAGATGACAGGAAAATCTGATAACGTTTAAAACAATCGCAGCTGTTGTTTTTACTTCATTAATCCCTGTGGTTTCTAGGAGATTGCAACATGCAACATGCACCACAGACACAAAGAAAAGTCCAGCAGCACACGAGGGGTTAAGGCAATTCAATTAATCACACCGCACCAGCGCTGGACTGGGAGACGAGAGTTCAAAGAACACGCTAATATGACATTATACCCTAATTATTTCAATCCCTTCCGTCCTATGCATGCTTCTTCAATGCCAAAGCCGTCCTCACACCGATACACGCTGCTGGGTCACGCCATCCATTACAGTCACCAGCTCGGTCATTGAATGCCAGACACATGTTACACACGTGTTGTATGACCTAACTGAAACGTGTTTACAAACTTTTTTATATTGTCCCAATGGTAGACATGCAACTGAACGGGGGTAGAAACTGTCATACTCTATGTTACTGGTAACAGATATAGGGGTCTATTCACAAACTTTATTTTAATGCCATAGCGCCAGTTTTGAAGTGATAACTCGCACTCACATAAAAATTAAGTTTTAGATATTTACAAAGCATGCATCGCCATTGAAAACTTCAGTTTCCATGGCGATGCATGGAAATATCGCAATACCCCACCGGCCCGTTCTTTTCAGAGCGGGCCAGCGCTTCGATATATTTAAAGCCTCGGAGCGGAGTTTTACACTCCGCTCCCAGCGTAAAAGTAATGCCATTTTTAGGGGTAAGTATTCCAGTGATGTCCCCATATACCCCTCTTTTCCTCCCCTTAATAGCTGGTTTTATGGGGAGGAAATGGGGGGCATGTATGGGGAGACCGCTGGAATAAACATATGGGTGTTAATGTAAAAAATATATATATATATTTTTTAGGTTTTTTTCCCATTAAATTTTTAGCTTAACATTGAAATAAATACATTTAAAATATTAATAATAGTTTAAAAAAAAAGGGTTCTTCCTCATCTTTGCGGCCCCCGCTACGTAACTTACTTATCCGCTACGTAAGGTACCAACGCCACACAAAATATCTGTTCTGTCTGCGTATTTTATGTGGTATAAAAGTAACCCAAATTGATGACAATTTTTAATTTGCCACATACTGAGGAAGAGGCCAGAAAGAGGCATTTTACCTCAAAACAAAAAATGTGCAAATGGCCACAAAATGAAGTTGTATGTGAGGGAAACGTTTGGCAGTGTAACGTCACAAGTTGTAAAACCAGTGTCAGGTCTGAACACTGGTTTAATGGTTCCAGGGTACCATGTTTAACTGCCCTGCGATTTGTGTACTGTTGGACAGAGGAGCTGACGTCCATCAAGTGGTGCGAGAAACAGCTTAACATGAGTGAAAATACCACCATAAACTGGAATAATTACAAGAAGTCTGCTCATTACATCTCATGCGTCAACCGAAAAAACAATAGGCGCCACCTTCAGTCCTATCTAGCTGTATTCACGTGGAGGAAGACTTTGGGAGCAGAAAACCCTCTGGATGCCATCTTACGAGCCATCGCTGACGTCTGGGCGCCGATTTCTTAAAAGGTAAGTCATCACATCACATCACCAGGCAATAACCCTAACAATAATACAAGTCAGACTTACCTTTTTTACAAGCTTGAATACACTGGCCCCCAGGCATATGACGCATATGACGTATTTTCACGAGTCAGTGAAAATACGTAAGTAGCGTAGCCAGCGGCCTCCAGCAGGGGGCCGCAAAGATGAGGAAGTACCAAAAAGAGATAAAGAAAGACTTACCTGTCCGGGAGACGCCTCCGACTGCATCTGCAGTGTGTTTTTATACGGGCACTTGACATTTTTAAAGTCCTGCAATGGAGTCTCTTCATATGAATGAAATCATGGCGGGACCTCGCAGGAGGAGTAAGTATTAGTAAATTTAATGAACAAAGCTGCCGGGTTCACTGCGAGGAGAAGACACCCTGGATCAGCCACGTTCATTGCAAAATGATGTCTATGTAAATACACCCCATAATGCGCTTACTGCAGGGAATATCACATAGAGATCACACAATGGCCAGTGGCTACATTTATTTACTATTTATTAAGAGGTTTTTATATAGCCCCAGCATATTACTTTACTGCCTATTACTTTACAATTTTTAACATTTATTATAAAGCAAGACTGGGTGGGTAAGAGGGCTCGGATCGCAAGCTTACACAAGCTACAGAACATTGGGATACATAAGGAGAAGAGCTATATATCAGACTATGGAAAGGCAGGGTGTATGGTAACAGTGCTCAGTGCTGTGTATGATCAGTCACACAGCAGTGTCACTACCAGGACTGAGGGGATATTACTATGGAGAGAGACAGGGTGTATGGTAACAGATGAGTTAGGGTATTGGCTCTGCTTAAATTATTGGGCTGTGAGATCACATAGCGGCCACACACTGGCTTATAATTGGACGGCGGGGAGAGTGTGTGGCCAGCCTTAGTACAAACAGCTCAGTCAGTAATAATAAAGATCAGATGAGATCATGATAACGCTCTTGCACATTTCTTCAGTCACTGAGGCTCATTTTGTGCCATTTACATGACTCCATAGAAGACAATTTGATTTATTTAACTTCTATTCCAACCAAAAAGGAAATAATAAATGCCAAATCCCAGAGACTCCAGAGAAAGACGCTGTAAAGATCGGGCCAGCCGCCACAATCTCCCCACTTTATGCACAATTTAGGGGTGCAGGAGGCACACATATGCTGCAATGCCCTGAGACGGAGGTGACACACTGATAGGACATAACCTTTTCTTCTTTCTTTGTTTTTGGGGAGTTTATAAATAAGGATAATCGCATTTAAAATACTAAAAGTTTCTAAACACAATATGATTTTATCTCCCCCGAGGGTCGCACATTTTGACTGCAGCCCCGGCTTTGTGGTTAATGCAGCTCACATGTGGTTCAAGATATTACAATAAACTATAAATTGCTGCCTGTTCACGTTTAAATGAACTTTCCCATCACTATATAAGAGACAGTGCTAATACATGAAAAAACGCACATTTCTGAGCTGAGCATTCTGAAATGGAAATAATTATTATTATATCAGAGGACGGACAGAAGATAAGTAAGGAATGAAAACAGCGCCGATCCACTGAAGTCCCTCATGTTGATGGATTAGGAATACAATCCATGTTGTGCATATTTTCAGCTCACACACATAGAAAGAAGGGAAATGTTTTAGACGTGAATGAAAAAATTATGTTTTCCAGGTAGAAAAATGTCATCATTTATCCCAGATGTTACTGGTTCGTGTGATGTAGACATCACAATGTGATTACCCCTCTCTCTGATTCTAAACGTGTGTTAGTAACCAGGGTCCCCCAGTGTGTCACATTACAGGTGATGCTGAGTGAGGTGTAACAAGGTTGACAGTGTTGCAGAATTCCGGAGTGTGAACCAGACACAAGAATAGATCGCATCCAGCGTCTGGGAAACTCCATGCAAACAATGGCAATCAAGGCACAAAATGTGTCCCTGGATCTGTATTCTAGTGCAGCAATCCCCAGCGAGTCACACAAGCGCAGGGAGACATATCTGTTATGTAAAATGACAATGACAGTTACACAATGTGAAAGTAATTACATAATAGATCGACAGGAAGAAAACTGGTACTAAATAAAAATAACCAACATGTTGCACTTGATTCACCTGGGCTGCCAGCATTAAGTATCCATGAGGGGAGATGTACTACAATGCTCTCATACAGACTGTGGAGCGCTGGTGGTCATCCTGGGCATTAGACATGCATTAGCCCTGTGATTGGTGCAAATGGTCGCCCACATTTTATGCACTGATGCTAAGTTTGGGACTGGATTGAGCTCATTTCCACCCATCCACCTCCTCTTTAAAGCCCCTCTGAGTGTAGGCTGTGTTCTAGTCTGAATGGCAGTGTCTGCTTATGCTCATGTACAGTGCAAAACTACACAGAAATGTATGTTTTCTGGATCGTGCCCATTATCTTTCATTATATGACACTTTATATGTGTCCTATCACCTACGCAAAGCATTCATTGTGTAGCTAATATCTGTAATGTTACACAGACAATGACAATACACCAGATCTCTGCTCTGTTCCATCCATCGGCAGCTGCTGCAGGCAGCATTGAAAAGGTGTTTTGTAGGGGGTGGCCCAGGTAAACATATAAAAGCTGCAACATAACAGCGCCATCTATGGGTGACATTATCATGAAAGATAGTAATGCACTTGTTTGTTTCAAGGATCACATTTATTTAACTAAGAATCTCATTAAAGTTGTTTCCAGCAGGTACAGCGACTCTGTAGTGTATGCACTAACATATAGTGCTCTCTGGAATAACAGGGAGCGGGGGGGGCCGGTGCTTTACCTGATCACGCTCTTTCCACACACACCTCCACATACCTCCTACAGCAGACACAGCACAGGACTAGTACATGAGAAGGATCTCACGTCTTATCACTGTTTACTGAGCTACAATCATTATGTGGTTACAATGGGTTTTATGCTCAGTTGTTGAGAATATTTTTGCCATATTTTGTGATTATCAGTAATTAACAAATAAAATGGTCGCAACTGCGTATTATCCCGCTGAGCATGCTCAAATCGACTATAGCCTCATTTGGCCCTTATCGGGCATGGATGTCACAAGGTAACCAACGCCTAAATTTCCTATCACTAAGAATTGCGCCTATTTGTGCGTACCTGACCCCTAGTGTCCCCAAACCCCCAAAAATCAAGAAAAATAAAAAAAATCATCTCCAGAATGACCTGAAAGAGAAACAGTTGATTTATACACAGGGCGACGGAGAGGAGAAAAGACACAGAATTTATTTGTTTTTTAGTATTTTCTTGAATTCTTTTTTAATGTCTGGGTTATGGAGGGTGCATGAGCCAGGACAAGTCCCCAATTTAAATCCCCCCCATCATGGTGAAATGTATTTTGTGAAGCGCAAATTTCCCCTATTTTTACATATTGGTGCTAACGGTCAACCCAATTCTGTACATCTCACAAGAAGAAATATCTGAACAAGAGTATGGAGGCCCAGCTTCTTACCTTGTCCACCCACCTCATTGTAGATCATACTATCACAGGCACCGCTACCATTAGGCAAACTAGACATTGCTCTCAGATAGCATAAATCAGGTGGTATCATAAATGCTCTGTCACAGAAACCAATCACTATCAGTGGCCATTATGTGGTTATTGTATTGTTGACCACGTTATGTGTCCGCATTCCAATATTCTAGCTGAACGTTGTCGACATAACGACACTATTCTATAGTATAAGGGCGACACGTTAAACCTTTTAGACATCTGGAGCCAACAGGATAACGGTCGAACTTATGAACGTCAACCTTCTATTGCGCACCGGTAAAATGAATGTTTATCTAAGTATCTCAAGGTGGTTTTTACTTACGGCTAAAGATTGATTAACACAACAAGTCCAAGGCAACAATAAAAGACGCAGTTAATTTGCCCGGGCTCATGAGAGAGAGACGGCAGAGTCTTGAGACACTTGTATCCCTGTTTCACATCACTCAATTGAGGCTTCTCGCAGAAAAGCTTTTAACAAGCACATCTGGTCTGTAATAAATCACGGCACTTTGTCTTCCTGCCAAAACTCCTCCTTTATCTAGCTTATATCCTCATGATGAGATAGGAAATCACACATTACGATGGTGACAAACAATTATAATTATGCCATTAGTAGCCATTTAGTCTACAAAGGTTTTTAAAAAGGAAATACAGCCCACAATGAGGAATATGGGATAATACATTGATCGCTGGTCTAATCCGCTTTCACTCCACAAGTGTAAAACACTGGAATAATTCACTGCTCAGCAGGCAATAATAGCCGACCACTCTGCACTATACAGCTATTCTGTGCCGCGTCTACTTCAATAAAATGGAAGGACAGAAAAAAATACTTTAATAGCGCGGATAAAAAAAAAAGCCAAAGCAATCAACTCGGAGATTCACACAGGAGAAAAGCCAATATTCAGCGCTTTATTTATTAGATATTTAGCATCCACAGAGGTACAGAGAAAGACAAGACCAAATCCAGAGTTTAAGAGTAAGAGGAAAACAGGTGGAAACTCACACCTGTGCAATTTCAGGTGAAGTCAAATGAATGCATTTCTTTGCATACAGGGGGATACTTTGCTTTTTCTGATTGCACATTTCTTCTTTATTTCTTATTTATTTATTATTTATTAACACACACATGTACACACACACCTTAGGATTCATTAATTCAGCAGCCAATTAGCCTACCGGCATGTTTTTAGAGTGTGGGAGGAAACCAGAGCACCCGGAGTAAACCCACACAGACAGAGGGAGAACATAAACACTTCACACAGATAAGGTTTAGTCCGGGAATCAAACTCATGACCTTGCAACTGGAATCTCAGCCACACTCTACAGCAAACATAGGTGACCTCTGACTTTCTAGGTGTTGTACTGCCACAACCAGGAGCTATACATACACTCATACATGGAGCTATACATACATACACTCATACATGGAGCTATACATACACTCATAAATGGAGCTATACATACACTTACTCATACATGGAGCTATACATACACTCATACATGGAGCTATACATACACTTACACATGGAGCTATACATACACTTACACATGGAGCTATATTTAGCTATGTTGTGGTAAGTTCCGATTCGATTCACCACTATTTTAAGTACAAAAAACTAGAAAAGTTAAGGTAGAGTTCTGGTGTGGGAGGTCCGTGTGGCGAGGGAAGGGCTTATGTAGCGCACTCACACGGATGTGTAGATACAGTAGATATATGTAGTACCGGATTGCCAAATAGCTAGAGTGGGCCTATGGGCCCTGCAACAATAGATCAAAAATATTGACTTGATCTTGAAAGAAAATTACAATCAAGTTTCCAAAAGTTAGAAAAAATAATCAACACCAAAAATCTAAAACTTTACGTTAATTAATATCAGCTGTTGGTTGGTAAAATGAAAAACGTATTAGGAGATCATTTGCAAGCGGGGCCCAGAGAATTCGACTGCCTTGGGACGCGTCCACAGGGCTAATCCGGCGCTGGGTACACGCTATATATAAAGCAGCACAATGGGATGTTAGTATCTGGTCCATATATGACCAACGTTAACCCATAGAGAAAACCATTTCTATTCCACGCCCACTTCATTTACATATGCAAATCTTATTCATATCCTTGTCCGAAAATGGATATAGTGGATTATTAATAAAAACTGCAGCAAAAAATAGAATATTAGACAGTTACTTCCCCAGTCACAGAGACAAATAACATAATATGATTATCAGTGTAAGGAAAACCAGATAATCGCAAGACAATTCACTTATCTTCAAAGATGCTGCTGCATTGAAGATGTGTAAGTGCTACAAGTCCTTGCTTTGTCTTATCTAACACCATGAATAAAAAAAATATCTACTTTCAAATAGGCAACGAGTCTGTGTAATCCCTCTCCTCTGCACCGCATTGTGCTCAAAGGATTTTACAAGTGGAGATTAGCAAATTCTTTAGGACTCAGAGTCACATTACAGAGTAGAAGACTTGTGGGAAGGAGGATTGCACGGTGACTGTGAAATATTACTGAGAGGAAGAGAAAAGACTTCCGTGGCAAATAATGCAATGGCGCACTCACCCACAGGGCTGCTGTGATATGGGGCCTGATCCAGACCTAACTGTAGGGGGTGGTCGGTGGGGTAGGGGTGGGGTGGGGGGTAGATAGTGGTTTGCGCTGCCCTTACCTCTCCCACTGACGTAATTGGATAGCAATTAACCTCCACTGAACCAAATTACTATTTATGATTCCTTATCACCACTTTGACCACAGCATCAATGTGCAGGTCTATATATTTAGGACATTATCCTGAGCCATCACTAGAGAGAAAATACCATTGCCTGTCTGTGCGCTGGGGAAGGAGGCCATTTTCTGGATGGTCGGATTGATATCCCTGATATCCGTTACTTAATAAAGAGGGAAAACTGCAGGAGACGACCATGGCAAGTCCTGTGCCCAGCTTTGCTACTGGAAGAATATGGGATGAGACTATGGTCTCTACAGGGAATATAACAAGAGGCCTGATTCACAGATAAGAAAGAACAGGGTTTAAGTGCGTATATTTAAGAACAGTGAAACTGACCATGCCCAGAACTCAAAACTACGCACTGAAGCCATGTAAGCATGATTCACAGATAAGAACGGTTACTTAGCAATGATTCATACACGCGAATGGCCAGACTTACGCATGCGAGGCTAGAGGGGCGTGGTTCTTAATGCAAATGAGCAGCATTTGGGCTAGTAATATACAGTATGGGCGTTCCTCAAGACTTAGGAAGGATTCACAGTTAAGAAGGGCTTGCGTAGAGTAACATACGCACGGGAATGCCCCCTAGCAGTCTGAAGTTGACATCCGCACGGTCATCAGAGAGCCAAAGCCTCACGCGTTTCTGTGTGTTCAGCACAGCTGCTGTGTGATTATAATGAATGTGGGTCACTGTATCTTTTAATACTGCTGTTATGTCACCATTTTGTGTTTGACTTTGAATCTGAAGGTGCTCATTACTTATATGTATTTGCTGTTTGTGCAGGATTTCATTGTTTGTTGTAAACATTTTTTAAGCATCATTTTTTACATTTACCTTGTAGCATGTTTGCATTGTTTGTGTGAGACCTTGAGATACTAATTTTGTTTAGGTGTCATTTATGTAGATATTGATTATTTTGAAATTTGTGTAATAACAGCTTTGAAAGCTGAATGGTTCTTTCTTATTCCTTCAATAAATATTTATGATTTTAATAATGTTCTACATTTTTGCATATTACAATTTTTTATAAATTTTTTTTAACAAATTACTTTAGTTAATTATAAAACAAAGAAAGATTCTTAATTGAAACAATTAATGTGTTGCTTTGCTTAGCCATGAATCACGAGGATATCAAAGTTCCTAAATATACGCACGATTCTCAGTTAGGAAACAAAGCCTTTCCTAAGTATAAGAATCTAGAGAAAAGAACGCTATTAACTCTTAAGAAGCTAGGGGTGTGGTTAGCATTTTTCTTTAGGATCTGTGAATCGTTCTTACTTATCTCTGCTTGCGTAAATTTAGGAACGTTCCTAAATTTTTTTCTTAAGTGTGAATCTGGCTCAAGGTAACTAACTAACCAGGGACGGAAACCACACTTAATAAGGACAGCACGCAAGATGAGAATTCGCATGTCAGACTGGCAATGCGCAATGCCAGATATTCCATAACAGATGTCCATACAAACAAAAACTTAGTTCTGAAAGGGCGGTGCGTCTCCTCCACCTCCTACATTCTGTAGGGGGGTATTTAAATTTTACAGTTAGAGTGGAATTAAGGGTTTATGGCATCGTAAATCACTTAAATTCTGGGAGGGAGTGACATGGGGACTCAATCTCATCTGGTCCTAAGGCACTATGTACCTTTAAACACTAAAATATGAAAGCAAGGAATATATATCTGGAATTGTGAAGCACGGAGTTGAATTATAAGAGTTTGTAGTAATGAAGCATTACCTGCAATCCCCCGGGCCCTGGAGATGGAATGTTGTATACAATTAGGAATGCATAATCAATACAAGACTCATGTTAATAGAATCCTCCCTGAACCTTATTACCTGAAGCTGAATTACTACACAAAAAGTTACAACGCAATCCATGGAATCTGCAGTCCATAAAATACGACACCAGACTAGACCGTGCCCCCATTAGATCAGGTAAATACGCAGAATAATCAGTGTAATGTATTATCAACTGTGCAAAGTAAGTACATAACCTGGCATTGTCACACAGAGAAGGTCTGACTCTTTCCATAGTATACTGAATACACCTGGCAGGTGCCCACCTAATACCCAGACACTGATGATTACCAGACCTTACAGAGCTTTATTTGCTATTGCTACATGTTGCAGAGATGAAGCAGCAATGAAGGTGGTAATATTCATCTGAGGGCAATGGTGGCCTGCATCCGTCCAATCCCGAGTAGGACGTGACGGCGGCAGCGGCAGGACATAACGCTGAATGTGCCTCTTACATCTTCAGGGCGGTGACTTAACAGACTCCGAAACAGGTGAAAAAGCTGGTGTTTGGAAGCGGTGTTTTCCAGTGACGCAGCTGTGGAGATGGAGCATCATTCACATAAATGAATGAGAAACCAACATAATAAACAGGACTCGGCCAATCACCAGGTCACAATGGCAACCAAACATTTGGGCCATGGCGACCAGATTGGCGTGAAGGAGTAAGCGCAGATTATCCGCTGGGCAGAGCATCCTCTTCCTCTCTTGCTGAAACTGCTGGGGCAGAAGCGCCAAGCCGTGCGTTCCTGACTGTAAACCGTTGCTCGAAGACTTTCATTATTATCTGCTTTTGTTTTTTGGGGGGTTTTTTCATGAGGCAATTTTTGACAAACCATTTTATATGGACTGTTGAGCGCGGGTGACCGGATAGGCCCAGACTCCTGCCCGCTTACCGTACGTGCGGGGGTCTGTCCGTCCGACAGAGAGGGGGTAGTGCACGCCCCCTGTCACTCTCTTCTCCCATGTCATGCCCCCTGTCACTCCCCTCTCCCATGTCACTCCCCTCTCCCATGTCACGCCCCGTCACTCCCCTCTCCCATGTCACACCCCCCATCACTCCCCTCTCCCCTGTCACTCCCCTCTCACGCCCACTGTCACCCCCCCCTCCCCTGTCATGCCCCCTGTAG
>WWET01001600.1:67747-84900 GCA_011038615.1 Limnodynastes dumerilii
AGTTTTCTGGCAGAATAAGAATGTATCTTTGGCATGAAATGAAATGATATTTCTGCCTCTATCCAGGAACACTTGGTAACAATAAAGCATTAGTTACATTAGTCAGGCACCAACTTGTTGGATCATATAACTCTAATTCTTTGGCTCTAATTCTAATTATTATTATTTATATTTTTTTTATCCCTTTGGAAGAATGATGAAACAGGGGGTGGGGACAGCATATCCTGCGCTAAACCGCATCCTGAACGAGCATGACCACCATTCAGTGTAAATAAATATTCTCTGTGAGCAGCACTTCCGTCAACTGTCATCGCCTTGGCTTCAATCACCCTTCAAGTCCAAACAGGAAGAGAGAGCATTGCAAGCGAGATGGCAGATAGGAGGCTTCATTCGCTATTCACTGCACATTTCACTGGTCTTGTGCTTCCGATTCCCCGGCTCTGCCAGCTGCCGGGAAGGACTCCTGGACCTGGGCTTTTCCTGTTAACCTTTCTCTGGGATTGTGTTATTACCGTCTCTGCTGAAGAGGCTTCTGCTCTCTGGAAGCCAAGTCTTAGGACTCCTGCTGCAGAAGGCACAGACCAGACCGGCCCAGTAATGTGATGACCGGCCCAGTAATGTGTGACCGGCCCAGTAATGTGTGACCGGCCCAGTAATGTGTGACCGGCCCAGTAATATGATGACCGGCCCAGTAATATGATAAAGGCCCGGCCCAGTAATATGATGACCGGCCCAGTAATATGATGACCGGCCCAGTAATATGATGACCGGCCCAGTAATGTGTGACCGGCCCAGTAATATGATAAAGGCCCGGCCCAGTAATGTGATGACCGGACCAGTAATGTGATGACCGGCCCAGTAATGTGATGACCGGCCCAGTAATGTGATGATCGGCCCAGTAATATGATGACCGGCCCAGTAATGTGATGACCGGCCCATTCTGCAACCCCCCCCCCTGGCAACACACTTTCCAGACATCAGATAACAAAACTAACACAAATGACCAGTTCCTGGATGGACGGTGGTGACGTGTGGGATACACAAAGAAGCAATGACTTATCACCCTGTAACTGACCTATTACATATTAAAGAAACACAACTGGAAAATATTTTTACACATTTTTATAAGATGTATTTTCAGCACGTGTACACAGAGAGAGGAAACGCCTGTACTATCACCTTAACAGTATATTTATATGTACCCAGATTCCCTTCACCGGCCATATGCCCATGACATAAGTGCATGCCTGAGAATCAACGTCCAGTTTGTCCACACACGTGTATGAAACGGGAAAATCAGATTCAGGTTTTTAGCAGGATATAAGGACACAGAACACTTATATAAGACACGGAGTCTGGACCGGTCTCTCCTGTGAGCTTGTCCTCATCCGTATCATAAATTCCGCAAACATTTTCCATTACTAGAGGATGTTGTACAAGTTTGACATTGTACCAGACATGAATCCGCACACGCACTGAAGAGGGAACGCCCACTGGTCACCTCAGCTCCGCCCCTCTGTCTTACGTCTGGATGGTACACAGAGTGAGGGAACGCCCACTGGTCACCTCCGCTCCGCCCTTCTGTCTTATGTCTGGATAGATACACAGAGAGAGGGAACGCCCCCTGGTCACCTCAGCTCCGCCCCTCTGTCTTACGTCTGGATGGTACACAGTGTGAGGGAACGCCCATACTGTCACCTCAGCCCCGCCTCTGTTAGAAGGCTTCGTCCATTTAGATCTGGAGGGTTTGGAATGGGAGCCTATTAGGTGGAATTCTCGCATGCCTTTTCCACACTTCCACGCGTAGATCTCGCTGCCAGAAACGTGGAAGAACAGTAGAATGCAGAGGCCTGGATTCTCAGCACACATCATGAGCGCTTCTTATACGCTTCTTATACGTGTCGCACCCACTAAGAGACATGATGCAATGAATTTTATGCCTCAGTGAAGTCACTGACTCCTAGTAACTGGCTGCAGAGTCACAGATGTCAGAACCATCCACCGAATGTAGAGATTCTGCCATTTCATCCACTGAAATCCTGCCAGACGGAAACACCATGAAAAACAGCCCTGAATGACCACAATTAGTCATGAATTGGAAATGTTACGACTTTGTGCTTGAAATGGGAAATGACAGAATAGACAGATGGGAGCAGAGCGGAAACGTGCTGACTGGTGTAGAAAATACGGCCAACGGCGAACGCATTGCCCGGGAATTCTTCATCTGATTATTGGGTCAATGCGCTAAATGATCATATCAAGTCCCTCCCGCCGCCTAACCCCAAGTCTCCCCCCACGCTGAATAACCCTAAGTCCCTGGTGGCGGCGGCGCTTCCGATAGTGAACCGCGTGCTCACCCATTTATTAAAAAAAATTCTGAGAGGGCTCTCATTGGAAATAGGGACAGCCGGAAATTTGCAACGCGAGCCTTCGCAGCGGGGACTCACAACGCCGGAGATGAAGGGGCGGATACATGCGTATTGGTACTTACGGATCTCGCACTTCAGTGTGAATCCGGTGCAATGTCTGTAAGTCACAGAAATAAGCCGGATAAAAGAGTATAATATATAAACATATAATGATGTGTACAAGCACCTATTAATCCACGTAAAACAGCATTAAACACGTAGTTGAATAAAGACAGGTGACTTACGCCTAGGAGATCCCTACGTCTGATCCCTGCCAGACAGACAGGGATAGGATCCTAATCAAGGTCCGAGAGGCGGCGATCAGCAGCTCTGCACAGATCCATACGGAGAAGTTAAGATGCTGGTCATGGATCTTTGTAAGCGGGAAGTGACGGACGTGCCGGACTCCACATCTCCGGGTATATGGAAACCACACAGAGGTCTGGACCATAATTCCCATCATTAACCAAGAAATCTACAATGACAATTTCCTAAAACCCTGCCCGGAACCACCCAAACAATCCTGAGCAGGACATTAGAAGTTTTGTAAACCACAAAAGTAAAATCACTTGATTAGAAAGCAAAACATAAATGTTTCATTCCACTAAAGACCACTGCAGCGTCTGCCACGTGGCAACGTCGGACGGTCTGAAGATGGCTCTGGGATGATTGCTGGGGACCAGTGTGTGTGATGTAACTAATCTACGGGGTGCAAGTCTGCAACGTCTGTCATTGACCCTGTCTGTGCTCTGCGAGATAGGCCCCTCCCTTCCAACATGGCAGCCTGCTGCGGAGAGACCGCGCACCGCAATTCATGCGTTCTATATTTCAGAAAATGGTGGGGAACCAGGAATTATTTCTTATACAGCAGTAAAACTTTGTAAACATGAATAGTCCCATCATGAAGACAGATGCAGCAATTTTGTTTATTTACTACCAATCAACCTTAAAGACCTTTCTCCGGTATCATTTCACAGCAGTTTGCCTCTTTTGACCTAACTTTGGATGATAAATCAAAATAATGGCAATATAAATATTAGAAAAACACAGGTAGCTTGATTGTTCTGCTGTCAAATACCGTGACAGGAGAGATTTAATGAGAGCAGCCCAATATGTGGGAACACAATATGTGGATTTTCCTATAAAATACATTTGGTGAATTTTTTTCTTCTCTGAACATCAAATGAAAAACAAAATTATTTTCAGTTTTACTGCAACAAAACAATCAACAAGGAGCAAACTGTCACCGTGGGGCCTAATTTCAATCCTCCGATGTCTCATCATTGTGTAGTCAACTGGAGACAGAAAATACTTTATCAAAATGCCATTTTAGATGGGTCCTCGTTGCTTTATACCAGAGCTGGGTTAAATTTAATAGGTCTCTTGGCAGGTGTCTCAATCCCTGTATTACCCAATCACAGGGTTAGATCAGCAGTACCAATATAACTGAGGACTCCCATCACGTACAGGTAGACAAGCTTTATTACCAACCGCAAGGCCAGCATCCAATGGAATCCCAAATATCAGGACCATTGGAAGGCGTGACATCTCGAGGACTTGCCAGTGACTGAGATAAAGGGCAATCTTCTCTGCACCCCTCTACACAGTTGCCTGCTCCCCAAAAAGTGGTCACACTGAGCATGTGCAATGCTGTTACTGCACTGCATGGGAGTGGAATAGTTGCTCTGTCTGTTCCATGGTTGCAATAGGTCGGGCACCTGTAGACTATTAAGGCTCTCTTTCTGTTCCCCTGTAACTATCCACTGTCAGCCTGCCAGCAACATGTAAGGGCCAGTAAGTGAAGTCATCAAGACACCATTTTATTTTCCCCTGCCGATGGGTACCTACCTCCTCTCCTCAGATGCATTCTCGCACAAGCATTGCCTAGCCATTCAATATAACAGCCCTAAAGTTCATTGTTAACAGACAATGGGGGAGATCAAGACCTAAGTTGTATTTACGCTACTATATCTCTGCTTCCACTCCGTTTTATTATCTTTTTTCACCCCAAAATTTCTCGTAGGGGGGCTGGAGAGAGGAACCATCTTAGAGACAGCTGGAAGCTGAAGGGTTGGCGTTAGCGATGGGTCTCTCTTGCTGTCTTCTCTCTGCAGACCAGTCGCATGTGTGCAGGAAGGAATTGTCCAAACACCAGCATAATCTCTGAAACTATACATGTCACAGGTGCAGGGGACGGACCACTAATGATTGGCTGCATTGCTTTTGGTTCTCAATGGCACATGAAGAGTGTGGAAAAACAGCCACCACGACAAGGCCAAACACCTGTTTCCTCGGCAATGGCGCACATGTCTGAAAATAGACCCCTAAAACATGTTGGTGGCACCAACCAGATTATTCTGTGCAATAAACCAAAACATTGATGTGCAATAGCTGCTGTGCTCCTGTGTTTCTAACCATCCATTGCCCCGGCACTAGTAACATAACACGAGTTTATAATTATTCAATGCTTCAACAAAAAAAACTCTGTCAATAAACAAGACTTCAGAGCATGCCGGGCGTTTAACCTGTACTGACCCATGTCAGCTGGCAGTGGTTTCAGATGCCCAAGTCTAGTGCAAGAAGAACTGCGTCCGATTCTAGAACTCCCGTTTTTAAAGTCATGCGTCCATTGTTATTTAACAGTTTAATGATTTAAATTGACAATCGCATGCAGCTGCCTGTATCTGTGGCCTGACTGTGCTGTGCACAGGAAAACCATTGCCCACCGGGGTTGAAGAATTCACTTCTCGGCCTAGCAAGAAAGGCTGAGATCTGGTCTTTGTGCCGAGGAACACACGGTCTCTAGATCTAAAGGAGTCGATGTTAACGGATCAGTCCCTTTATAAAAGGATTGTGAAATGCAACTCAGATATGCTCAGTGTTAACCATACGGTTACTAAACATTAAAGCCGAGATAAACCCTAACACATAGCACTCATTCTCACAGAGCTTCTAAAGGAGATAAAGGAACGAGGTATAATAGGCATCTTATAGAGTTTTTATATGCTTTAAATGATGAACATTCTTTTCAATCTTTTTTTCCCCTCAGTTTTGTACTTGTCTATTAGGTCCTCTGGGTATTTGAACAGCGATATGAATTTGGTGAAAAGATTCCCTATTTGAAAGGTGTTAGTAATCTATTTTTAAGGGTCTTAAATCTCATTGTTATAATACTTTGAAAAGAAGAAATAAAATTAAAAGATTTTTTTTGCAGTTTCTTTGATTAAAAAAATAAAATAAAATGTCAAGAGTATAATGTTAGCAAAACAGAACATAAAACGTGGGAACAATGTATTTTGGTTTAGTGTTCTCCACATCTACAGCGTATAGACCTAGAGATACGATTGCTAGGCTTTGGACCTTTAAGCAGCAGACGGAGGGATGCATATTCGCTGGGCCATCGTATTCACGCATTTTCAACTGGTACGGGCAAAGCTCTGACAGCCGGATCCTAACGTACGTTTTATGATTCCAGGGCATGGAAACACACAGTGTTACATATCCACAGGAAACATCCAGACATTACATTGTACAGAGAGTGATCACAACACCAGCTCCTCTGGCAGGAGGGGCCAGAAGGGCCATTTCTCTTGTCTGGGTGGGCTGTAGAGCGATCTGATTGGGTAGCAGGGGTGTGTTCGTCATTTATTTGCAGAGGTTTGTTACAAATTTAGCCAAAAGCTTACAACAGTGAACACATTTGCAGTAGTAGAAACAATGCAGCATATCATACAGAGGGACGATATATATACAGACTACAGGACACTGAAGCTCGAGGTGGAAGGTTTCCAATAAGGTGCGAGAGGTGTCACCGGGACAATCAGGGAATGGTGATGGAGTGGGGCGAGGCTGGTAACCCGTATCAAGCTCAAGGTGCCTCAATGTCCAGCCACAGCTCTTGAAAAATATGGGTTTCTCAAAAGGGCCATTCTCTCCCATCCAGTACCGATCTGGCTGGGAAATCGATTGGTTTTGTCTCACGGATTGCCGAAACAGCAAAGACTGTGCGCTGAATGGTAAGTATACATTTACCCCAACCCTTATCCTAATCCTTACCTTAACCCTCCCCTTCCATAACCTTAACCCTCCCCTTCCATTACCCTAACCCTCCCCTTCCATTACCCTAACCCTCCCCTTCCATTACCCTACCCCTCCCTTCCCCACAGCCTTACCCTAATACTTCCCTTCCAATACTCTAACCCTCCCTTCTCCGCTCCCTAACGCTAAAACTTCCCAGAGAGTGTTACTCACCCCTCCGGTCGGTGCGGCTGGTCTACAGCAGCGTTTACAAAAAATTAAAAGCATCAGCATACTTAAATACACATTTAAAAAAAAATGTCGGCCTTTTCGAAATAGAGACAACCGAAAATTAGCTTTCGGCTGTCTCTACTACTAAAAGACCCCATTCGTAGAGGTAACTCCCACCGGAAAAATACAAAAAAAAGAGAGAGAGAAAAAGAAGAAAGTGGAAGAGCAAGCAGGACAGAGCAGAAAGTGACTAAACAAAGGGGCAGAATAGGAAAGACAACAGACAGACAGAGGGAGAAGAAGGGACAGACAGAGGAAGAGTGGACATTGCTACAGAAGAAAAGAAGACAGAGGGAGAGGATGGGACAGAGAGAGGAAAAGTAGACATTGCTACAGAAGAAAAGAGGATGGAGGGAGAGGACGGGACAGAGAGGAAAAGTAGACATTGCTACTGAAGAAAAGAGGATGGAGGGAGGGGACAGGACAGACAGAGGAAGAGTAGACATTGCTACAGAAGAAAAGAGGACGGAGGGAGAGGACAAGACAGACAGAGGAAGGGCATACATTGCTACAGAAGAAAAGAGGGCCAGCATGGTGAACATACAGCTGTGGGCCTGGTACCCCTGCAGACATAACATTTTTGGAACACTATTACTAATTGGAGCTCTGCTCGCTGTCCTAAGCTGATCATTATAGGACAGCGGACGTTGAATTCCTGAGCAAACCTGTGCATCTATAGATCCCTTAGTGTTCTGACAAATCACTCCATGCCATAACAATCTGATTGGCCCAATCATCACACAGTGCGTGGTCAGCTTTAGCCAGAACCCAATTCGCTTACAATTGCCTTTGAAGTGCGTTAGTAAATCTCATCACTAGGAGAAAAATCTCTACATTGGTTGGGAGCCATACTGCATTCTCCAGTAATGTGGCTGAATTCCGGGATGTGACAGAGACATTACAGTAAGTCAGACTTACAAGGTCCAAGAGCCTCAGGGCGCTGAGGAAAAAACAAACAACTTACTGTATGTGTACAAAGTGAAAATCACATCGGAACATCATATTTTATCTTTTTTCTCAACTGTATATTAATAGCAGCTCCAGAAATGTAATAATACAGAGCGTTTTCAGTGCAGATAGTCTGCTTGACACATTGTTGGATGCATTTCCTAAATTTATGTCTTGAAATGGAATTTGGGAGTCTGCCACCATCAATGTGAGTATGCCTTTTATTTTGTCACTTGCATGCTAAAAATAATGAAATTACAGAGAACGCTGCATGTTCATGAAGAAATATTTAAAAGCAGGAAAAGGTCATTTATGAAGGTGCCAAACATGCTCCTTCTGCATGTGTATACAATACGGACCTATATATCTGCATATAAAGCAAGTGTTACCGGGAACAGCACAGACTGGAGACAGAGCTCAGGGTGTAAAAAGCAGATTTACCACTTTCTAATTGCGACCAAGACTAAAAGAAGGGACGCCGCTCCATATGTATGTACAGAGCCGCTCTGTCAGCTTTGAATTACACCTACAAAGCTATCAGAGCAGCATAGTGCATAGATATACAGCAGCGGCTATTGCAGGGAGTAGTACAGACAGGGATCAGCCGAAACTGCGCTGTGCTGATCCCTGTCTCTATGTCTGCCTACAATAACCACTGCTGTATATCTATGCACTATGCTGCTCTGACAGCTTTGAAGGTGTAATTCAAAGCTGACAGAGCAGCTCTGTACATAGATATGGAGCGTCTATTGCAAGGATAGGGAGCCATTCAGCTTGCCGATCGGCTCTCTTCAAATATCGTGAGCTTGCTCCCGATAAAAATTAAACACGTCAAGCAACCAAATAATCGTACAGAGCGTTTCTGGTACGTTTATTGGCCGTTTGAAATATCGTTCTTGGCCATCCACTAGAGCGATTATTTGCCCAATCACCCGCTAATTGGGTGATTGGCCCGATAATCGCTCTAATGTATGGCCAGCTTGTTCATGATTTATATTTAAATGACACTGCAGATGTAGTCAGACAAAAGGTTTATCACTGACTGTCACTGCATGAAGGCTACTGTACAGAAAGCACTGCATTATATGAAACAGGAACCTCACAGTAACATTCATAATTGCTGAATATATTTGCAGTATAGAAGAAAAGTTTAAACAGATTCTAATATTAAGAAAAAGAGGAATTATTATTGCTGACACTGGTTGGTAAATGTTAGGGATGAGTCACACAATTTTCTGTTATACTGTAAACAGCAGTTTCCAGTAACTATTTATAAATATACAAGCAACACTATTGATTAAACGGTAATAATTTACAGAATCATACTGACTGAATAAGCTACAGAACAATTATCTCCTATTATGGAATATGCAAGAGTAAATAGACAAATAGCACACTAATTGCTTTGATTAATGAGAACTAATACACATGGTTTGAAAGTAAATATGTAATTTCTGTGTGTCGGTTTATGTTTGCATATATACTGTAGAGTACAGATTTATTCCATATTAGCATTATATGCAACATCCTCTACAAATAAATAACCTGTGATTATTTTATTCTTATTGTAGGTTGTAATGGTTGGAAAGACAGGAGCAGAGCATTTTGTACCTAATGGAATGGGTCTGTACATGTAATACAGTATTTGTGTGTTTTCTATATGTACATATCTTAGCAATCAGTTAGACCCTTGCTACCCTTTTTGGAAAGTGCTGGGTAAATGATAAAAGCTAAAGCTAAAATTTGTTTGGTTGCTATGAACAACACTTTAACATTTCTCTACAGCAGTGCTAATTACAGGTTATCTATAACTTCCTTTCCAACTGCATTATTGTGTTTAAGTAATCTTTTGTAATCCTATGTTGTGACAATAGTGCTACTGTTTTCATAAATATGTCTTATAAGACCTAAGGCCTGAGGAGATACCTGTGTCTCCTCACCCCCCAAGTTCACTGCCTAGGTGTCATCCTTGACACCTCACTTTCCTTTATACCACACATCTGTTCCAGGGAGTCACAGACTGAGAGTTATATAGTGGAAGGAGCAGGGTCTCCAGCAGTACAGAGTAGTGATGTCACACTCCTGTCACACTGATACAGAGAGTCACAGACTGAGAGTTATATAGAGGAAGGAGCAGGATCTCCAGCAGTACAGAGTGATGTCACACTGATACAGGGAGTCACAGACTGAGAGTTATATAGAGGAAGGAGCAGGATCTCCAGCAGTACAGAGTGATGTCACAGTCCTGTCACACTGATACAGAGAGTCACAGACTGAGATTTATATAGAGGAACGAGCAGGTTCTCCAGCAGCACAGTGATCTAATCCCCCTATTGAGCTGATGCAGCATCGTAGTAATAATGCAATTCTATGAAGCAAAGCTGTATATCAACATGTTCCGCTCCAATGCACTTTGTGCAAAAAAAATAATTAAATAGCAGAAATAAATACATCTGGACAGTTGTAAATATTGTATAAGTGTATTGTATATAAGTTACCAGGAACAAATTTATATTTAATACATAAAAAATAATAATACAAAGTCACGGGAGAAAATAAAGAATCCTGCCTTGGATATATATAAAACTTGCTGCACTGTATATACCCATCCAGGTTCAGCAATAATAAGGGTGGCAGGGCAGTCTAATATTGTTCTCATATAACAAAAGCTGATTCTCGCCTTTCTTCTTTTTGCCTCATTTAGCTGTCCTCTCTAAAGACTGTTCCCAATCAAGGTTATGGAGCTGAAAAGATTCCACTTTATTTGAAATGTATAAAACTGCTTGGATGAAAACGCTTTGAATTTGAAAGCTCCAACGTGATTGTCCTTATAAAAAAATAAAAAAGAATGAATAAGAAAGATAGAAAGAAAGAAAGAAAGAAAGAAAGATAGATAGAAAGACAGAAAGAAAGAAAGATAGAAAGAAAGAAAAAGCAGGATTTTATTCTCGGCAGCAGTGGTAAGAAACGGCAAATGTTAACTCCTCTCTGGAATATTAACCGTGTTTTGTTGTTTTATTTAAGAAATCCCAGAATAACCTAATTGTAAAGTAACGTTACCATAAAGAACTTTCCAGCGTTCGATGACAGCGCCTGTGATTTCAAAGCAGGTTTGAGGCTTAGAAGACAGGGTTTAAACGTCACCAAATCTTTGTCATCTGTCAAACTGAAGCCAAACGCTCACCTCGGAGCCGATCTTGCAATGCACTTTTCATGCTGGGCCTTTTAAATCTTCCAAGACTTTCTTTTACCCTCTAGTAAAGTAATATTGCCAGAGATATTGTCCATTTTCTTTTCTCAGGCTTAGGGGCCAATTTAGCAAAAATATTTGTAACTATAAAGCTCTAAAAAACTGTGGCTTTCAGACTATTTCATTAAAAATAAGTTTTGATAACGTAAGGCAAAGGCAGAGATTTCGAAGGTCCCTCCACCCCGCCCTTGTTTCCACATCAGAGATCTGCCTCGTATTAGTCCTGATGATATTTTGCCATGCTGTATCAGCATGGAATCCTATGGGAGACAATGCAGCAATGTCCCCCATGAGCTCTCCTACCACTGGATCCTGCACCACATTTTAGGTAGCACAAGGGCTGGATGAGTCTTATAATCGCCACAGTCTATAACACTTGAAGCGTCTGCATGACTGACTTTCCAGGCATAAACACAATATGGAATAGCCTTAAATATGATTTTATTTTTCCTCCACCCCCCTCTTATCAATGATTACACCGGTATTTAAATGAATAAAGATGAATGAATGAATAATTCCAGATATCATGTTGCAGTGAAGCCCTTACGGACATGTTCCCTAGGCTAAAGCCTATTCAGCCTAATGACAGGCTGGTTTGCACATGTGGAGATCTTAATTCATGCAACTTCTGTCACCAATACCAGCGCCGGGCACCTCATTGTGACCCGTCTGCCAGCTCTCTCGGTACTAAGGAGAGCAGATCACTGCCTAACATTTGGCCCATTGGGGATTTATGATGCTCAATACTGAATGCGTGCACAGAGAGAAGGCGTGGCTATACAGTATATTATAATAAGAAGGCGTGGCTATAGAGTATATATTAATAAGAAGGCGTGGCTATACAGTGTATTATAATAAGAAGGCGTGGCTATACAGTATATATTAATAAGAAGGCGTGGCTATACAGTATACTGTATCCTGAATTATCCGACGTGTCTTTCCTCTTAGGTCTGGACACGTTTCAACCACGCAGCACGGGTAAGTGTGGATAAGCGAGCAAATCGTGATCTGAATGCACGAAAAGAAGAATGACCGCGCAGCCGAAAAGTGAAACAATTGTGTTTCCTATTTCTAAGAATTAAAAAAAAAGCATCTACTTTACCAAAAATATCCATCACATGAAATGCCAATTCTATAAATGGACTTCAATTTCACAGACGCAAATTAGTTTAACTGTGCTGTGACACACTGAGAGAAAATGTGTAATTAATTCAGACTTGCAACAGTCTTGTCACCTTTGGTAACCACATTATCACTTACTAATAAGGTTAAAAGGGGACAAGCACACCTCTGCGCCAGCCGCCTTCCTGCATGTGTTTCTGCAAATGTAGGCTCTTATTAGAGTTATGTATAGCTGAAGCGCTGCAGATATGTCATTAGTACACGATGGATGAAGAAATAAAAAAGCACAATCATTAGCATTCTGCAAATTACACAAGGATTGGATCAGTGGGTAGTAGAAAGGTTCTTATTGCCGGCTGTTCCACGTTCCCACATCTGGGATGTAAACAAAGTGAAAAGGGCGAATTCACTCCACATATAAAGCTCTATTTACAAAACCTCGATGCCTTTATCTCATGAAAATGAAGGAATTACCATTTACAATGCAATGATCGCCATAGAAACCATGGCACCCCCGATCGCTGGAACGCTCCGATGAATGCGGGCCGGTGGATCGCAATATTTACAAAGCAGTGACACATCTGAAGATGGCGTTAGGGTAAGTATTGTAGTGGTCTCCCCATAAAGCCCCTCTTCCTCCCCCTATTAGCTGTTATTAGGGAGTATATATCGGGAGACCACCAGAACGCAAAACTAAAGTGTGAATCCTAAAAAAAAAAAATAATACCATTTTTTTTACAATTTTTATATTTATTAAATAAATAATAGAAACAGTTCTAAAGAAAAAAAATACATAAAAAAACCCCAAAAGAAACAGCAAAAACGTACCTGTCCCGGCCTCGCGTCTGCCTCGGAGTCCCACGCATGCGCAGTGCTCTTTGCCTTTTGGGACTTTACATTTTTTCATTCCCAAAAGGCAGCTGCCGCACATGCCTGGGCACTTTGGCTCCGAGCGACGCCTAGCGATGTCGGCGAAATTCCTGCAGATCATCGCGGGATCTCGCCAGAGGGGTAAGTATTAGTAAATGTGACAGACAAAGACGCAAGGCTCGCTGCAAGGTGCTTTGCTAATTACCGCTCGCAGACACATTTAGTAAATGGAGCTCAGAGTCTGTAAGTGGAAAATGGCCCATTTCGTGATGGTCCGTGCACACAAGTAGAGCCTCCAGCATGGATCCTTTTCCGATGGTGAGGAGCAGCAGAACTATGAAAGGCAGAAGGGGAGCAATTAAAATGATACAGTAAGGGCCCTTGCGTTGTACTCAGATTTCCCCTCTGTTCCCATTATATATGGAAATGGCGCAGATAATTTAAGGGAGGTTCCTGTGCTCATAACTTTGCAGGAATGAGGCGACTGACCTCTTCTCAAAAACATGGGCTTTCGATACGGTGGGGATCCTGATTCAGAGCTTTTAATGAGCAGCTCCACGGTTCACAGGCCAAGACAGAGAGGGGCTGATACAGAGTTAGGGAATACATCACAAAAGGAGCAAACATGGACCATAGTGACCTGTGAGAGGCAAATATAAGGTGTGAAGAATGAGGACACTGTGTAGTGCGTATGCCCCAGGTTTTAGCATATGCAATTAAATTTTTGCTCTGAGCATGCCCAGAAAATGTGTGGACGCTAATGCATGCAGCGATGATTGAAGTATCCTGGCTGTCTTACATTCAGAGGAAAGTAAGCAATGCAGGCACGATGCATGAATGCACAACTTATCCACAATGTTTGGTTTACAAAATTAGCAATTGCAATTATCCATTTTCACTTGTTAATAATGGTGCAAGTTCATACCACACATTATGGACTCTGGACGAAAAATGTCTAATTGTGCATGTTGTGACTGCATCATTTACAGATAAAAACATCTGGCTCTGGATGATATGTAGCTGAAGTCTAAATTGGAGTTTAAAAATAAAGTTGATCTGTATTTCTGTGTAATAAACAAAATCAGTCATTTCACTACATAAAAATACTAATAAAGACCTGTCACTGATTTACTTCCCTGACATGTAGCTGGGTCTTTATTATCATTTAGAAGTCTGTGCGTTGTGGTATATTCTCAGCATTTAAGGTACAAATATAGAGAATCGGCAAAATGCAAATCACATGAGATCGTCCGAGGTACATGCAAGGGGCATCCCTCGAGCATATAATGAAACTATCGGCTAGCAAACCACCGGTAAGTCTGATTTAGTACAGAGATGGTGACTGACGCATACCACACAAAAAGTGTTAGACTAACGAAGGGGCAACCTTGCAGAGATGAGAAAATCGGGAAGTGTGTTATGGGCAGAGTGGAAGCATTTGAATGGAGAGCTGGGGCGGTGGGGAAAAAATAAAAGACTACAATTCTAAGAGCAACAGACCTTAGTGTCAGGCAGGTGAGACGAAACACAATGAGGGAAAGCCACACCGGCTCTCAAAGGATGTTATAGCAGACAGAATATAACAAGACTCACAAGAATGGAGAAAAAGTATTATTTCTGGTGAGGAGGAAGAAGAAGGCCAGGAACAAAATGTGATCAGCAAACGAGAAAATAACGCTTCTTATAGACAGGAATAAGAGAGAGAATAAAGAGAAGCAGAGGAGTGGAAAGCCAGATCTGACCTAAGGAGGAGGAGGACTCAGTGATAAGTAACAGGAAGTTACAGAGCTGCGTGGTTTGGAGAGAGGAGAATCCCGACAGAACTATAAGAAGTGAATGTAAAGTAAAAGTCAGTAGCGGCAGGTGGGATACCTCCTTGAACATTAGGAGAGTTTTAAAGGGTGCTGGTTATCAGAGCAATGGGCCTGACAATTCTATTGTGAGTCGCTGGGATCCATCCTGAGAAGCCTGAATAACCAGGGGCAATGGGAGGGTGGATTGCAATTGTTTTTGGCAGACACGAAGCCCTCGGGTATCCAGCACTGAATGGGACAGGTTGTAATTATTGAGAGGGAGGCCCATTGAATGAGTCAACTCAGTAAACGCTAACACTGACAGAAAGTACTCGTAAAATCCAGACGTTCTTCACAGAACCCTGAGAGACCAGAAAACCCTCCAGCATTTAGGCCACAGCGAGTGCGGGTGCCACTGATGTGGTCATCAAGCCCCCTCCCCCATGTTTCAGTGCTGTAATTGGCTGCATTGTGAAGCAGCAATGGCGGAACTTCATGACGCAGGTTAATGCAAACAGCAGCATTGTGACTCCACCCCCTGCTTTCCACAGTGCAAAGACGCAATTTACGCCACTCAGCCTCTAAGGCTTGTCCGTGCTTTCTCTCCGTCACGATCATCGGAAGCATGGAATAAAAAGCTGGCAAGCACAGTCTAACTATCTCTAAGGTCTCACCAGCCCCAGCTGCCAAAATCCTGGAGCAGGTTACAAATGAGGGGATTAAAAAGCCGGTTTTGAATGTTTTCATGATTTATGAAATATGGCGGATTCCAACCTGCAGGAAACTGCAAAATACACACTGGGTTAAGCCTCGCCCATGAGGGGTTTATTTTGAAGGTAGTGGGTGAGGTGCAGACCCAGCAACACCCCACCTTACCCATCCAACCTTCCCGCCCTAAACAGTGGTAAAAACAAGAGTGGTTACACAGGCAGAGCCTGGACCCTATTCTGGGCATGCAAAGACTGACTGGCCACTATTTTGGAGACCGGCCGATGCCCTCGGCGCTGAGGGTTACAGTCTAATTTTTTTCTTCAGTCCTACTCCAGACAGCAATACTGGGACTCTCCGGATCACAGCCCTACACTGATATACTGTGAAAGCAATTCCATTATTACTCAGTCAACTATTCCAAACACACACAAACCGAGAGAATCCAGGACTCGCTAAGACTTTCTCATTGCCTGTTTTACTTGCTTCACATTGCTGTACCCAAATTACACGGGTGTAATTATTTTGACAACATAATGAAAAGAAAATTGGATTTGGGCACTGCAAGTTTATCAAATAATTCTATTTCTTTGCAGACTTCACAGTACTGACAGTCACAAAGAGACCTGTCCATTTCAACAGGGAAATATTTGATTTTTTCCGCACAGAACATTATTTATTTTCACCGAGTTGCTATTATCAGTACGGATATGATAGTGGAATAATAAAAGGAGGGGGGGGGGAGAAATCAAGAAATTCTGGTGTTTCAAAGCTTTAATTTTTTTTTCTTTTCAGCTCTCACTTTTGACATTTTCTTTCCCTGGGAAGACAAGATAAAATGCTGTCACAAACGGGTGACTTTTCTTGTCAAATGACAGATTTGATTCTCCATAGCAACTGCAAATCAAGGTGTTAGCCTGAATTAAAGCCACTTTTAAAATGTTGACTTCATATTTATAAAAACGCACTCAAATTAAATGAGCACTATGTAAAAGCTTGTTCCTGTGCTGTGTACACTCCGGCTGTACGGAACAGAGTGCATTTACATTTGCAGGGAATATTAACATATTGCAGGAACAGTTGTGCAAACACCGCAGGTCGTAAAGGTCATGAGCAGCCTTCAGATTTACTGTACTGGAGCCGATATACAGATGGACCGTGATTGTTTGAGGAGACACCGAGGAAAGGGGCACAGAGAAAGGAGAAACAGGCACCAGATGAACTGTGCCAAAAGAAGCATAACTAAAGTAAATAAAGCAAATGCAAACTCCACCGAGAACAGGACAGTATTACATTGCATAGACAGACAGACAGACAGACAGACAGACACACAGACAGACAGATATGAGATAGATATGAGATAGATAGATATGAGATAGATATGAGATAGATAGATAGATAGATAGATAGATAGATAGATAGATAGATAGATAGATATGAGATAGATAGAGAGAGAGAGATAGATAGATAGAGAGATAGAGAGAGATAGATAGATAGATGTGTCGATTGGCTGACACGCCCCCTCGTCCAGAGCCAGGAATATTGAGAGGAGTCCAGACATTGGAGCCATGGGGACATGGGGCCTTATCCAGACCTAGCGTAAGATCGGGTGAAAAGCCGATCTGCAACGATCGGGCGTCCGTAGGAACAGCATAGAGACGCTGGAGGGGGCGTCCCCCTAGGGTCCCTACGTTAAGGTTAGTGAAGGTGGGCGGGGGGAGGTAATATAATGAGGGAGGGAGGGCT
>WWET01001600.1:94828-110678 GCA_011038615.1 Limnodynastes dumerilii
TACAATGGATGTCTTCTTAAAAAAAAGAAATCTATTAATCCTTGCAACCCTCCGCAGAGCCGCACGATGGAACGTGTCAGATTATCCGCCGTGCTCATTTCAATGACAATATCAGCCTGTGCATTGCAGGTCTCTCACCTAATGCTTCCTTTATATTGTTTAATATTGGTTAGATCAAAGACATTTGACCAAAACATTTCCCGTGTGCAATTGCTGCCTATTGTCATCGGCCCTGAAAACTGCGCTGTTCCCGCTGCCTGTGTTTTGCATGACAATGGCGCTGAACTGTTAAAATTAAAAGTCTGACATATATGAATTATGCAAATGTATGACTTTGACTTAAACTAAAAGCTAATGCTTTTTAAATTTGTCATGGTAATTACAGGAGGGGAGGGGGAAATAGCTGATGTTTAACATACAACAATATTTACATATTACCTTCTTAACTGCGGGGTAAATGGCCCATTGTCACAGAGCCGCAGAGAGGGTCTCACCGAGTTATTTCTTTATTTTCATGGTTTAATACACGATGCTGATCAGGATGTGCGATGGTGAACTATAACATATTGTGACAGTGTTGTATAACACAAGGGATACCGTGAAACATTAATAGACATAGCGGGATATTGCATGAGGAACATTGCACAACTCTGCTTTATTCTACCCCATATTCTATCATGTTATATCACTGTTCTTCTGCTACGACTGCCATTATTTACATTACAAGAGTAAAACGAAGAAGCTTTGTATAAATAAAGGGATGTATTATTGTGGGAGGATTTACTGACATCTGACCCCCATGAAACAGATGCTGGCACCACTATTCATGCAGACGTGTACACAGGTTACCCACTCCCATAACGTTCCTGGACTCCATCCCATGGTAAGTGGTGGCGCTATGTGTGGATGGGTACACAGTGAGCGGGCATGGCTAATATCGTACACTGAAATAAGAAGCTGTGATTTGAACGCTATCTGCCCTCTCTCCAAGTTGTTGCAATGTCTGTGCCATTTATTAGAATAGATTGCAATACAATAGGCAACACAGATAAACGTGAGATCTCCACATCCGGCCCTAACTAACTACAAACGATACAAGGTCTCGAGTCCTTTCTGTGACTGATTTGCCATTTTGCATTATAGTTGCCTTATATTTGTACTCTTGCAGTGTGGTGTCAAGACCATCTACACTAAAATGCATAACCTCGTACCACCTACTACCCGACCGGGAAATTCAAGAGCACTCTCAGACTCTGGACCGAAACTCGTCATCTCAGATTTAGAGTTGAACAAGGAAACGCTGACTCTCAATCTGAATTCTCTTTACATATTTCACAATTCACAGCAATGAAACATGTTTCTTTTTTCTGTTGCTTCAATTCAATCTTGTAAGTTTCATATGCAAAGAAATGAAAGAAAGTCTAGGCTAGGTTTTTTTAAAGAAAAAAATATGTGTATATATATATATCTTAGGTGTATAAAAGGGGTTATTTCATATCCTTAATAAAGCCATTTTTAATAAAATAGAAGTCATTTTCCAGAACAATGTCAGACTCGTCTTTTCTATAAAAATATTCCCCTTAGACCAGTGATTCCCAAACTGTGCCCCGCGGCTCCCAGGGGTGCCGCGACGCTCCCACCGGGGTGCCTCGGAATGTGTCTATTTCCTATTGTATTCTATTGTATTTTTGTCTTAGGGGTGCCTTGAAAAAAAATATGGAGACCCTAAGGGTGCCTCGGACCGAGAAAGTTTAGACTGATATAATAATAGGGAAGAAAATGTGTAAAAGAAATCCACAATCTTATAAAGCTTTAAATAAACGGTCAAGTGATCTAATGTTATGTCAAGTTTCCTATCTGTGGAGGAAAGAAATCTCTTCATTGGGGGAATGGGGCAAACATTTTTTATTAGGACGAATGATCCCAATTACCATCAAAGTTTAAACAGCTTTGTAATTATTCTAATTCCAATAAATACTGAAAAAAAAAAATATTAAAATGTACAGAATCCACAGCTATTTTATTCAAAGATATTTAAAAGGGGGGGGGCAAAGACATAATTGTGTTTTTTTATAATGTTTACTTTCAAATTCTTTTACCTTACATGTCCAGCTAATAAAAAGATAAAAAAAAGAGAGACAACTGCCCAAAAAAATATTTGGGTTATGGAGAAAAGCAGAGGGATGTTCGGAAACTAAAACTTCTGCTGCGTTCAAAATAAACAGGTGCCAGAAAGGGACTCGGACACCGAGAAACACTTCACTCATCGAAGGACTGTTTCTAGAAGCTGGCACTTACACACATGTGCGTTCACAAATCCTTATCCTGGCAAACACTTCTCCCCCACCCCTGCCAAAAAGAACCTGCAAAGATATTACTTCATTAAACTGCAACTTATTAGACCGGCTCCAGTTGCGTTTATAAATAGAAGCGATTAATCATGGCTCAAAAATGTGTTGGAAAGGAAACCGAGGTTCCAGATTGAGCAAAGAAGTATGACAGTTCAGGTACCCAAAATAATATGAGAGAACACATTGTGCAAAGGATTGTGCTTCATAGCAAGATGAGCTAAATGGGAAAAATCACAGAGATAATTATATGCCGGGAGTAGTATATTCAAAGCAGCTTTTTCCTTAAGCTGACGAAACACTCTGCGCTACCACTGGCCATTATCCGATTAGGTGGACACACTTTATACAATATTATTTGCCCAATATGTCAATAATTGTACACAGACCGATTTTTTGGATCACCCACAAAACAGCCCTGAAGCACCTCTGACTATGAATGGTTTTGGTCAGTTTGCATAAGAGATGAGGCCATTGCGGCCCCGGTTTTATAAGCCGGGGGTTTGCCAGTGATTGTGTGAATGCAGCATGCTGATCAGTGAATTTATCATGCACCAGTGCTGCCCTAACACCTTTTTTTAGGGGCATGTGTAGACCCGAGCAACGCTGCAGAATGGCTTAGCCGAGCTGTACACTTGCATCTGTTTTGCCCTTACTCCTAACCTCTGGATCACACCGATAGTGTATAGTGAGCACGACAAAACACCGTCCAAAACCAGCAGATCATTAGACTGTTCAGAACTCCCGAACATGCGACCGCCACAGGCCTTATTCTATTAGGAACGATGCAGGGTGGTGGCACTGATCATCAGGCGGTGTGTGCGCTATGCAATGTCCCCAGTGATTGGAACATTATGCCAGTCGCTGGGCACAACACACAGCGGCTGATCCAGACTGTGGAAGTAAGAACAAAACAGCTGCAAGAACCTTGCAAAAAAAAAAGCTTCCTAGCTCAACTCTAATATAGAGATTAAATATAAAGCTATGCAATGTTTAAGTGCTATGTGCAAAACCCTTTCCTTGCATGAACAAGTATTAAAATTCATTTGCACCCTCTTACATTACAGTATAGTTTTACTCCGGTTTACACTTGCAACTGTTTTTATCTTGATTCCAAACTCTGGATCACCCCCAGCGTGCAACCTTTCAACATCAGGATCACCATGACCCCAATTACTTCACTGATAAAGAGATCTCCCTCTCTCTCTCCTCTCCACACTCTCTCTTCTCTCTCTCTCTCCTCTCCACTCTCTCTCTTGTCTCTCTCCTCTCCACTCTCTCCGTCACTCTCCACTCTCTCACTCTCTCTCCATCTCCTCACCTCTCTCACTCTCTCTCCCTCTCTCTCCACTCTCTCTCTCTCTCCTCTTTCTCTCTCCACTCTCTCCCCTCTCTCTCTCACTCTCTCGCTGAGAATGGTTAAGGAGCAATGAATGGAGGAGCTAGCCGTCATCCCATTTTAATCCTTATTAGTTGCCCCCAGGGTCTGTCTAGGCTAGGGACAAACAGATGGATGTCCCCTAGGCCTGTACTCGCCATTCTTGGGCTACCTCATTTGACCTTTTTATTTTAAATAAAATATTCTGAATTTCTCTGTGCAGCCACCAGGCTACAACCTGCCAATCAGCCAGTGAGAGGAGAGGAACCAGATTGGAAATACAAGGAAAATACAAGGAAATACAAGAAAATCTCTCTCTCTCTCTCTTCACTCTCTCTCTCTCTCACTCTCTCATTCTCTCTCTCTCTCACTCTCTCATTCTCTCTCTCTCACTCTCTCTCTCTCCTCTTTCTCTCTCACTCTCTCTCCTTCTCTCTCCACTCTCTCTCTCTCCTCTTTCTCTCTCTTCTCTCTTCTCTCTCTCTCTCTCTCTCTCTCGCTGAGAATGGTTAAGGAGCAATGAATGGAGGATCTAGCTGTCATCCCATTTCAATCCTTATTAGTTGCCCCCAGGGTCTTTCTAGGCTAGGGACAAACAGATGGATGTCCCCTAGGCCTGTACTCGCCATTCTTGGGCTACCTCATTTGACCTTTTTATTTTAAATAAAATATTCTGAATTTCTCTGTGCAGCCACCAGGCTACAACCTGCCAATCAGCCAGTGAGAGGAGAGGAACCAGATTGGAAATACAAGGAAAATACAAGGAAATACAAGAAAATACAAGGAAAATACAAGGAAATACAAGGAAAATACAAGGAAATACAAGGATAAAAGGTCTTTCTGGGTTCCTCGGTCCATTGCACAGCATGACCTCTCCAATTATAAGAACTGCCCACAACACACAGCAAAGGAAAGAACCCATTAGCGATGTCCCTATGCTTCCATAAGAATTTGTTTAGCTACAAAATCTAATAATGTATCTCCTGTTCTTCAAACAAAAAAGCTCAGAGAACATTTTTCCAACTTCATTTTCAAAACGACAGCTAGAATTAATGTTGTCATTTTGTTGAAAGAAATAACTATATTCTGCTGAAACCCCAAACGTTACAACAAGAAAAGCGATCTCTGGTGATAAACTCTGAACAGCAAGGAGACAAATGAACGCTCGAAGGCTCAGGACGATACTTATCTTCATGAAGGACAAGAAACATACATTATCAAATCGTCTTGTGGGAACAGATAAATGTATCATAACTGGGAAATTGTTACGTGTAAATAAATAACCTATTTTGCAATTGAGCATGCCCATTCCCCGACGTCTCGCTGTGTGACAAAACAAAAAGTAATGTCAGCTCTCTTGAGAACAGAGAGGGATTTATTCCTGAGCCAGAAGCAGTTTCCTATATATCACAGTCTATCTTGCCCCGGTCTGCGCTAACAAATTGCCCACGTGTTATCGGCGGATGTGATTCAGGCTGCATGGAAAGTTCATTTGCTGCTATGATTGTAGTGATGGTTTTGCAGGATCAACTCAGCCTGTTCCTGTAAACCGATTTAGACATTTCAGAATGCTTTACACAAATATTTTAACCATTTCACACTAGATTTATGAGCAAAACTTCATCTTACTATACTTTATCAATACTTTTACAACACTTTATCTTAGAATAAATCGACTGCAGATATATTAATATAACAGGCCCCTTAAGTTAATCAGTTGCCCAACTTTAGCCATCACTTCTTGTCTATGGGCAA
The DNA here is from genome assembly GCA_011038615.1 of Limnodynastes dumerilii. Lineage (NCBI taxonomy): Eukaryota > Metazoa > Chordata > Amphibia > Anura > Limnodynastidae > Limnodynastes > Limnodynastes dumerilii. The sequence goes on from WWET01001600.1 coordinate 100,310, forward strand.
TAGTTTTGACAATGTATCACCTCTTCACTATGGGCTCAATTAATATTCATGAGAATCCATTACCTTATTAACAGGGGCTGAACCAATGTGAGAATCCACTACCTCATCACCAAATTAATATTCATGAGATGCCATCACCTCCTCATTGTAGGATAAATATTCATGTGAAAGCACGGCAAATCCATTGCCTTATAACTATGGACTGAATTAATATGCATGAGAATCATTTGCCTCACAATATCAATGAGAGCCCGCTGCCTTGACGTGGCGCCAAAATGTTAGCTCCTTGTTGCTGTAAGCAGCGTCTTTGGGCATTTGTTCCTCAATATGGACTGATGAGAAACCAGCGCCTCACTGGCTAAGGAAATATCCATGTAATTCCAATTTCCTCATCATTGTTCTATGACCCCCCGATCCCTGCGATCCCAGCCAGTGGCACAGACACTGCTATTCAGCATGGACCTGCCACATGTGCCAACTAGAGAAGGCTCAAGTATGCCTAGCACCCTTGGGTGACCAAATATTCATGGTAACCCATTACTTTATCATTGTGGTATGACCCAATATTCATGAGAACCCATCACCTCATCATTGTGGTATGATCCAATACTCAAGATAATCCTTCACCTCATCATTGTGGTATGACCCAATATTCAAGATCATCTATCACCTCATTAGTTTAGGCTCATAAAAATCTATTGCATCAGTATGAGCTGCACTAACATAAGACTCCATTACCTCATTAATGTAGGCTGAACCAATGTGCATGAGAATACAGGCTGAAAAACAGAAAAATGGCCAACAAAATGGCTGCCTTTAGGCAACTTAGGACAAAATAAGAGATTCCATAGTGTAAGTTTCACACATTAGTATAGTTGTGAACTAGATAATTATTTAACATTTTGATAAAATATCTTCCATTTCTGTAAAAACATCAAGAAAAATGGAAAACTGAAAAAAGAAAAATATTTTAAACGTTTCATTGGGGTTCAGGCAGAAAAGAAGAAAAGTTAAAAATTAAAGTAAAAAAAATGCTTCACAAACAATCTCAATGTATTAATAAATGATTTTCTGCTATTAAATCCAGCTCTGAAATGTCTATGTTGTTCACCTGTCTTAAACAGATTTCATCTACTAGGAGTCTATGTATGGGTTTTTACATTTTATGGTGAAATTAAGAATGCATCTGGAAAAGCGTGTAGAACCCCCGTTTTATAGCGACTCATCATGTAAGGGCGTGCTTCATTGCCTTTTGGCAGATTTTGCACCGTGGGAGAAGTGAACAGAATATGCACGAAATTTACAAGCTTCTCCAAATAAGAAAATCGTGTTCCTTCATCTACAAACAACTTGAAACTTAAGACACCAAAATATAAGATATTTCTACCAGCGTTTCATGGATTATTTGAAAACTTTTTTTATTTTTATTATATTTATATTATATTACCGGTATATTATAAAGTAAAAATTGTATTGGCTGCTATTATTATTAACATTTTACAATGACAGGATAGTGTTACTCTTCTTATACGGTTCACAATAATTTGTCACTGTCCTTTTATGGTTCATCAATGGTTCTACTGGCTTTTGCTGGCCTTTGCTGGTTGTCCACGTCCTGTGACATCTGGTGGCCATCGGTATGATCCATGTCCCGTGACAATGGTTAATTACCATTATCCAGTAATGCTCCTAGTGTTTCCGCATCACCAGACAATTGCTGGCTGTATGTGCAATGTGTGCATTGGTTACTTCCACCCGACTGATTTATTTATGGTAGCAAACACAACATAGACTCAGGGTTCGACAGTGGACAGACAGGGAAATGATTAGAGCAGAAGAGACCAAACTTGGTCTTTGTAATCTACCAACAGAGCATGTTCCAGGTCTCCTCAGAGAATCACAGGTGAGATGATGATCATCACCACCTGTAATGAACACAACTGTGCTCCAACAAGGAGACCAGGAAACATGGGCCTTGTAGATCATGGATTAGAGGGTTACAGCAACAAAAGAACAGTAGATGAACAAAGTCTATTGCTTATATCCTGCACTTAAGGACAGTTCTACATCACTGCGTAATAATTAATACACAAGAGTCTAAAAAATATAGAAATATCTGCTCTTTATATCAAAGCAAAACCAGCCTTTACTATATGCATTAATTACAAGACAAATACTGCTTATCATGTTTATACTAGTCACTAACCACTGCACGTCAAATAGCAAGGGGGCAACTCTAGACACAACATTGAAACCCAAAATCATGAAGTCCTTTGTGGGGTTCCTCAGTAGACCCGGGACACAAAGGTTCCATGATGGGAGTTCAGAATCAGAAGCCCTGCCACTGGCGTCCTCCAGTGAACCAGTGTGACCTTAGAAGGTCAGGGTATGGTACAGATGTTCCCTTGTACCACTATGTCCACAGGCCTGGCCACCTCCTCATGAAGATCCCACCACTGCCAAAAAGGGCAACTGGTAATGTGCCCATGGTTATAAACAAGGAGGATACCACTTTGCAGACTGATCTGGGGTGGCTCAGAGCTAACGAACTGCCATCAGCCATGGACCATACCATCTACAGCCTTCCAGTTCTGTAGGACTGCCAGAGCATATCATGTTACTTGCTGAATAAGCTAAACAGCAGCACTGCCATTGTCTGAGTGGTTATTCATTACTAGAGGGTGTTCTCAGAAATCTGTAGTATGTAAAGTTTGTGCGTTGTGTGCTCAAGCATTCCGGAAGCTCATAACCACTAAACGAATACCCCTAATTTGAGGTTTGAGTCATTCAATAATTATAGCCTTAAATGGAGAACGATTCAGCATCAATATACTGCATATTACCGCTAAGCTCCATAACACCTGCAATATGCAATGTCTTTTAAATACTCCAATTGCCTTTTAAAAGTGTTTCTGTAGATCTTAAACCTTTTCAATCCATATAAACAGAATTATTTTCACACCATAAAAAATGTGTTGCATCTTAATAAACACATTGTATAACTCCAATCTCCTAATTACTCGGCCCGCTCACACACATTATTAAAAGGTCAAAAGTGATAACTGACAGTAAATAACAGCTTGAGGCGCTGGCTAAGATATTTCTACTGCAACACAAGGAATTTATCTCAGAATTTTGTTCCTATTTTATTTCTTTTACAAGACATCTGGACCTAACCTGAAATGTCTTAAGATGTTCCCAGGAAGAGAGTTGCGCTGTACAGAGAGATGATGAGCTGCTCTCAGTGTCTGAGTCCTGAAAAAGCCATGTGGAATTATGAGATTACTTCACCACAAGACCTACCATTTTGACTTGTCCTGGGGCAATGTAAAACATGCTTCATAGCTTTCAGTGGAACAGTGCCACCTAGTGGGCAAACTATTATCTTGGGGCTCATATGTACATATAAATATAGGCATCTACAAAATACAGTAGACATGCTCTAAAAAAGAAACTGAGATTACATGACCTGAATGTACGTGTTGCTTTAAAATCAGCAAAAAAATGAAAAGAAAGAAAAAAGAAGATTGTATTGTAAAATAAAATGGAATTCTAAGGGAAGCCATGAAAGTAGGGGTAAGGGGTTGCCTAGCACCCCCTGAATGTGACCACGCCCACTTAGTTGTCATAGTCACACTTTTTGGGTGAAGTCACCCCCCTCTCCTTCCTCCATCCATACCTCCCCCAATTTTGGGAGGGTTGCGCCAATATACTAGTCTACAGCACAGATTCAAGGTCCCTCTATTCATCCTTCAATGAACTTTATATTTATCCTGTATATATATATAACCAAAGACACAAAATGAGTAACATGCCCTGTATTATTATTATTATTTGTATTGCACAGAAACATAGACATGATGGCAGATTACAGCCACACGGCCCAGTCTTTGCTTTTAGTTGGTAGTAAGGATTCTGTTGGTCATAGAGAGGCTGGTTCGGCACTGAGCACACCGGTAAGCCTGTGATGTGTACAGACTGGTTCACTTCACGATGACTATTACAAATATGCGTCTTGACCATTGGAGAGCACGTTATTTATCTGTTCATCAACAGAATTAAGAGAGTATGAAGCTCCAGCCAGAGGACTCCTCCAGTCTCCTTCCTTCCTCGTCAATGGATCACTACTGACTGTCACCTTTAGCGGAACTCATTAAAACAATGTCGTATCGCCTTTGTTTAACGTAATCATTTTAATTGAAGTTTAATCTTGCAAAATATTTGGAAGATTTCTAATTGACATTTGTAGTAATTAATGGGTAAGCATTAAAGCTTTGTCGGAAGAATTTAAAAACTAAATTTGACGTTGAAATTGGCCAGCGACCGCTGTGAGGCCCCTGCTGGGAGCGTTTCATCATTTCGCCTGTCTCTTGTTGGGGGTGAGAAGGACGAGGGACCCTCTCTTACACTCATGAATTACATTACTAATGTATTCCATTACCACCAACAAATGTCATGTTAATTTCTGATCATCATCAGTTCAGACAATGGTTTCCAGGCTGGCAACAGGCCAATTAGCAAAGCACAAGGAGGAGGGAAGAAGTCAGCGCGTTATGAGACTGTAGCAAGGGTTCAGAATATTGTGAATAAAGCATAATACAGAGGCTGCCATGCTGACATCGGCTTTATCGATAGAGCGCTGATAGACAGCTGTCAGCCCTCAGCGTTCTTTATTGAATCCTCCTCATCCTTTATGAGATAGTTGACATTATCATTTCCTTCTTTTCTATGGAAAACACCAATACTTGCAGAATAAGAGGGAGGGCAGGCGAAACGCTGGGAGTTTATTCAATTGTTAAAAATTACGTTTTATAGAACTTTCAGAGCCGGGAAGTTTGGGGGTAGCACAGTTTTTTTGTAGGCGGCTGGTGATTCACAGCACTGGACAGTAAATGGGCCATTATTTTCATTCTAAAGTTTAAATGAGATTAAGGATGATCAAATACTTATAAACAGGGTTTAAAATACCCAGAGGGCTGGAACTGAAGGGTCATTTATTACAATATTGCACGTGGAAGCAGTATGTAATACAGAAATGCATTTAGATAACGGCATCTCGGGGAAATAAATGCTGCTTTACACATTTTACACACTCACAGTTTTTAATGCCAGCCATAATCTTGATTTGTTCTGCGTTTTAGTAAATTTACCGTGCATGCTTGATTATGTGAGAGGCTCACAGCTGCAATGCCACAGACATCAGAATCTTCCTTCCACCCATTGTACAATTAATCTCATTGTCTGCGTATTGCTGGAATAAAATGCACTCCTATTCCTGTCTATGAGTATATATGTTACAGATAAGCGTAGGATCAGGATGTTCTGCTTTTACACAACGCATTAAATAAACATACTGTATGAGAGACAGGTCTGTTACGAGAAAATAAGCGCTCAGGTCCAGAGACACGCAAAACAGTAGCTATGGAAGTCTAGGTAACATGGTATCGGTTCCTTTTCGGCTGTCTCTATTTCGGATAGGCAGCCATTTTAGAGTTTTATTTATGAATGGGTGAGTATGACTTTTAGTGTTGGGGGGGTTAGGGTTAGGCTCTTAGGAAGGGAGGGTTAGGGTCAGGCTAGGGAGAAAGCGAGGGTTAGGGTCAGGCTAGGGAGAAGGGAGGGTTAGGGTCAGGCTAGGGAGAAGGGAGGGTTAGGTTCAGGCTGTAGGGAAGGGAGGGTTAGGGTCAGGCTGCAGGGAAGTTAGGGTTAGGGTCAGGATAGGGAGAAGGGAGGGTTAGGGTCAGGCTGCAGAGAAGGGTGGGTTAGGGTCTGGCTGCAGGGAATGGGGGGCTAGGGTCAGGCTGCAGAGAAGGGAGTGTTAGGGTCAGGCTGTGGGGAAGGGAGGATTAGGGTCTGGCTGCGGGGAAGGGAGGGTTAGGGTAATGGAAGGGAAGGGTTAGGGTCAGAATTAGAGGAAGGGTTGGGTTCGTTGTTTTCCACTTACCTATTGGAGCACCGTGTTCGATGCTCTGGGGATCGATTGCTATGCCTCATCAAGGCACGAGTAATCGATATCCCAGTCAGTTCGAAACTGGCTGGGAGAAAGTGGCCCTATCGAAATAGCTATTCTTAGTGGGAACCCACATGGTATATAGTGTATGGGCACAGGGCAGACAATCTCAATGCAGCAACGTGATCATAGCGATTAGTACAATGTGCTGTATTCTGGAAATGGAGGCGAATAGCAATCACACTATAATAATGTAGAATAATTTAGTTAAAATAAAAGTGAAAAATATATATGTTTTTATTACTGTAAATATGAAATACTTGACATAATACCTGCACAATGCTCCAGCAGTGATTTCAGAACTGTATTACGTTTGACTGATGAAATTCTAATGGAAGGTGTGATATAGGTTGCGGACTTGTGTGCAAATGTGTTTACATAAACCGTGCTTAGTTCCGCCAGCGTTTAGCTCGGGATCGGTGCGATTGCTTGGGCAAACCCTGACTGTAAACGTCCCTCTATCCCCTCCCTCCCATGATCCACCTATCAGAGTGCAAGGAAAGCTGCAGGAGCTGCCGTACACTCCCCTGAGGATCGGCCACGGTATGTTCACCCCCGTGTAGGTAGCTCCAAACTAAGTGTATATGAGGGTACAGAACAATCCTGCCTACCAAGCACAACATTCATTTTCTTTTGTTGCTAGGGTTAGAATCATGTATCAATGTATTTAGGCTTTGAAAAAGCACTGCCCATGATGAACCAGTTTTATGGATCTGTGGCCCTCAAGCCCCTGAGAGGGCCACACACAGGAAGAAGGGATGTTGTGGGACTACCCTGCAACGTACCCATGATGCAGACATTGGCTGCCCTGGAGTCTCGTTAGACCACCTGGCTCAATGGGCTAGTCTCTCCTCACCAGTGCTCTAACCCCCAGCCATAGACAACCGCCACTGAAAAAAAGAATTCATCACCCTATATAAACCAAACAATAGACTGAAAAGCGGATTCTAATAGTTTTTTTTTATTTTTATTACTATTGGAAAAAAAAGGAACAAAAATAAAGCTCAGAAGATCATTGTGAAACCTCACTGCTCACTACATAATGTGCCTCACGGCCGTGACTGCAAAGATTGTCCAGAGACATAACTCACTAATAGCGGATGAAGAACAAAATGTTAAAAATACCAAAATTATCACCACAGTCATGTTTTCACAGGCTTTCTGCCTTAATTGGCATTTTTATTTTGTTCCTAATAAATATTGCAATGTTACAGCCTCCGTTTCCAGCTGGTATTTCATTCACAAATAAAAGCAGTTTTTCAGTAAGAATAAGAACCCTGTAACACAGCTACATTGAACGACACGTATTAATGATGAATATCCTGCTAGTAGCAGACACCATTCTGTCCCACTAGAGCCAAGTGTTCCATCGGGCACTGAATATATCTCCAGAGCTGGTTTATGCTACTGTAAATTCATTAGTTTATACTGAGCATCCTATGACTTTTGTATGCTAGATCCATTAAATTAACACACGCATATAAAGCTGTTCAAAGCCAAACTACTCATAGCGCTAACTCAGGCTAATAATACGTTAATGACTTACTTTCTACTTGCTATATTGCAAAAATATGACCATTTACCTTAAAAGCCTTATTGCTGCTGCAAAATTCGTTCGAAGCACCTATTGCAGAGAAATGGGACGCCATGGAATAATATTTATTGCAACCACTTAGCGAATCAGTATGCGCCAATAATGACTTAGAAATTGCATTTTTATGTCACGGCTTGATCTGAATTGCTATTGAAATATGGCAAATCAATGCCTCTCGGTGACCCTGTCCCCAGTCGTCCGTGTTGCTGCGCTGGCTTAAGGAACGTACAGTTTACAAGTCACAAAAAAAGAAAAAGAAAATCAATAACAGCATTTGAAGTATCCGCAGGGTTAGGCCATGTAACCTGCTGCAAGTGGAGCATGGCAAACAGACGAGCAATAGGAAGTGCCCCGATCTGGTGACACAGAACCAGAACCTAATGCGATTGGATCCCTGTGCAACAGATCTGCAATCGTAGTGTCCCGCATCAATGCGTTCACATGGCAGGAATGGAACCCAGATAGCCAGGGCCTACATTAACTGCTGCAACTAAAGCCAAAATAAGATGGTGCTAATATGATGGCGCTGTATAAAAACCTGTTAATAATGTAAAGAACAAAAAAATAATGAAACTCTTTTCTATGGGGATAGCTGCCCCTACAGGGTAATTTGCATAGTAGTCTTCCTGATTAGCATATTGGTCCCATTAATGTAAGAGATAATCATCTTTTCCAGTAAACAATGTAACCGGTCGTCATAATCTGAAATAATTCTCTAATTTAAACAGATTTAGGATAAACAATTTTTCTTTTTTTTCTTTCCAAATGTACACACGTTTTATTCAGAGACTAAAACCTGCAACACTACCAGGTCTGTGCTCCATTCCTATTGATACACAAGGATTGCAATCATCTCTACCAGCTCCCGGTAAAGACCATGAGATTATTTGACGCTCGAGTACTCAAGTTAATGCCAAGTGGACCCTTAAAATGGAAATTCTTCCTCATCTTGAGAGGTGAGTACTTCCAGTAAGTCGTCTCGTTGCCGCTGAACTCATCACACTCACATAATTGGAACCTTAAGGTCCCTGAAAATAGATCAGTATTGAAGACTCCTCAAGGGTACTTAAGGAGAGAGATGTGGGGAGGACGGAGCTTTGCCGGCAACTAGTCCTTATTACCACCTGCAGATCATGATTCAGCCCAACACGATCAACGGAGGCTAGAAACCGCAATGAGCAGGATTTAATGCGATCGCCCTTTAACTGGACTTTCTTTTTCTCTTTTTATTGTATTCTAAATGGTTTCCACGCACGTGGCCTGATTCCCCTGGACTGTCCCGGCTTTCCTTATCCAAACCAAAATGCTGAACTTAAAATACACATTTTTCCATCAATTAAACATCTGAAGACTCTATATTAACAGGACAGGTGGGAATAGGTTCCGATTATTACAAGGTCAATGGGTAAATCACATTTATCTTTCATTCTAATACTCCTTTAATTTCCTAAAATGTATTGATATAGTACAAAAAAATTCACTCCCTTTTACAGCAAAGAAAGAGACTTGAAATAATCTCCTTATATGAGGAAGCACTAAGACGGCCCTGACCTCAAATATATCCTTCTGTATATAAAATAATTGCTTCACCGGAAGAGTCACGATTGCACAGAACTAAATGGCGCACACACCACACAAACTCACCGGCAGACTGCTGGATGGGGAGGAAGAGAGGGGGGAAACCTGCACTCCCCCTAAATCCAATGTAACACTGCTTGAACTGCACATGAGCGGGCAGCCTGCTTAACTGCTCTAAGCTGTCAGCCACTGCCAAGGTCTTTAGAAGCGAAGTTCTGAGCACTGTCAGTAAACAATCGCGCTGTCGCTTCTCCAGGAAGGTAGAAAGAGAACGCTTCTGGGGTCAGATTCCTCATAACTCGCCAGGACAATCAGCAGCGATAAGCGGTCACTTACTTAAAATCTAGGGGTACGCCACCCACTTCCTCCCCCTGCCAGCACCTATGCAACTCAATGCCATAAATACATATAAATATTCATACATATGGAGGCTTCAAGGCTCAGCTCATCCGATACCAATTCTGCCATTTTGGAACCGGTTAGAGGAGGGGACATTGTATGAAGGAAGAGGTGTAACAGAACATGAGGACATGTGTATATACTGGAGGGTGACAGGTACAGGAGGGACATTATATAAAGGAAGAGGTGTAATAGAACATGAGGACATGTGTATATACTGGAGGGTGACAGGTACAGGAAGGACATTATATAAAGGAAGAGGTGTAACAGAACATGAGGACATGTGTATATACTGGAGGGTGAAAAGTACAGGAGAGGCATTATATAAAGGAAGAGGTGTAATAAACATGAGGACATGTGTATATACTGGAGGGTGACAGATACAGGAGGGGACATTATATAAAGGAAGAGGTGTAATAGAACATGAGGACATGTGTATAAACTGGAGGGTGACAGGTACAGGAGGGACATAATATAATGGAAGAGGTGTAATAGAACATGAGGAAATGTGTATATACTGGAGGGTGACAGATACAGGAGGGGNTGGAGGGTGAACAGGAGGGACATTATATAAAGGAAGAGGTGTAATAGAACATGAGGACGTGTATATACTGGAGGGTGACAGGTACAGGAGGGGACATTATATAAAGGAAGAGGTGTAATATAATAGAAGGACATGTGTATAAACTGGAGGGTGACAGGTACAGGAGGGACATAATATAATGGAAGAGGTGTAATAGAACATGAGGAAATGTGTATATACTGGAGGGTGACAGATACAGGAGGGG
>WWET01001600.1:113411-139155 GCA_011038615.1 Limnodynastes dumerilii
AGGACATGAATATACACTGGAGGGTGACAGGTACAGGAGGGGACATTATATAGAGGAAGAGGTGTAATAGAACACAAGGGCATGAATATACACTGCAGGGTGGTAGATTTAGAGGATATGTGAGGATAATGAGGTCAGTGAAAGGGTGGTTGATAAGTGGAATATTCTCCCATCTGAGGGGTAGAGGTAACACAGGAGAACAGTGTAAATATGCTGGGGATAAATATAAGGAGATCCTAAATCTCAAACTAAATTGCAGGTAAATAGGGTCTGGGGTCAGTGTATATATTATATATTGGGAGACTGAATGGGCCGTGTGGCTCTTATCTGCCGTCACTTTCTATGTTTCTATGTAAAATACAAAGCTCAATATACAAATATACACAAACTGCTGCACAAACACTGATCAGGCCCATCCAGGTGATTCAGATATGGTTTTCCAGTGTCCTATTTCCTGGGCATTATAGCGCCATGTCAGGAGTCTCGTGTCATACCCTGATGTGTGATGGAAACAGCTAAGGATTCTGGACTGTATTCAGAGATTCGTGTCTAGATCAGGCCACAAATATACGCAGGGCCGGTGGAGGCCACACCCCCTCACACCCAGGACACTCTCCTCTCTCGGCCGTGCTCTCGGAGACTTCCGCCTCCATAGACCACCTGTAAGTTTCTGTGTGCAGTCCCGTGTGTATATGTCCTCCGTCCGTGCGTATCTTGATAATCACGCCCACTTTCCTTCATGCCTCCCCCGCCCATTTTTATTTAAATTCTCCTGTGCGTATTTTTACGTCGCAGATCCGGACGTATGTACCAACGTACGATTCGCAAGTCCGTCCGTGAGGCACTTCCGAGCGTATAGTCTACGTGAGCTACGTTAAAAAAAGTTACCACACATACGTACCTAAAAATACGCACGGAACTGCGCGTGAAAACTCTATTTCTCATAGTTGGAGACCAGGGACCTGATTCAGACTATAATTAACAAGTTTTTTTGCACCCTTGGTAAATCGCAAGGCTCTAACCATGCCAGTGCTGCCCTCTCTGGGGTAAAATGGGCAAATTCCCAATCGTATAACAATGTACATACACTATCTCCAAAATCATTTGATAACAGGGCACTCTCATTAGCAAAGGTATTTTGTGTGTGTCACTGTGCGCTTTATACATGTATGCGAGTCCCAGAGGAATGCTGGGAATGTAATGCAGACTCCGCCCCCTGCCGCACAACGCTATGAATCACAAAATTGCACCGTGCAGGTGGGCGGGGCTCGATGATGACGATTGCATAATTAAGTAGCTTTAATAAAAGGTAGTCACAGCGGAGAACATACATGAAATATGGGAGCTGGCAAGTCAGGTAAAGAAGAATTCAGAAGACTTACCAGCCGTAAGAGGGGCCTCACTGCAAGTCGCTCATTGCGGCTCAGAATTCTCAAAACGTCCGACCGTCACAAATGTTCTTTGCAATCATCAGAGACGCTGAAAGGCGAAAAGAATATACATGAAGATCAGCAGGGTCACAGAAGCCACCAATGGCTCCAAAAACTACAACAGACACATGACAGAAAAAGGGGGCACTTCTTTTTTATCTGTACGTTGCACATTAAACTATAAACAGTCTTTATTGTCAAGGGCACAGCCATTAATAAAGGGATTTATTATGTAATTAGAACGGCAGCCAGGGTCTGCTCACACAGGGATGCTGAGCCATGTTACTTTACCTCCAGGATGGTCCGGAAGAAGCATATAGCAACAGGTGAAGTCCAGTAAAACTACAACTCCCAGCATGTCAGGTATCAGCTATGCCTATGCAGTTAAAGCACGCTGGTAGTCGTAGTTTCACAACACCTGGTTGCCCAAGCCTGGTATAAACAGTCCTAAGAGCCAGCAGCTAAATAAATACCCAGTACCCTCTCTGGTCACCGGCCACTAAGCTTCTAACGATTGCCCCACCCACAACGCAAACAGCTATTTACAGATTCCTCCCCAGCACTAACTAGCTCTAGTTAGACCCATATCTTCCACCTGTAAGGTCTGTGTGCATGTGTCTGAAGCTGAAGACTTGCAGTAAGATTATGTTTTCCCCGTGTCCCTATGATCGCTCCTTTTCTCATTCCTCTAGCACCAATGAACTTCCAATACCATAACTTTTCCAACTCCTGCAAACGTCACAAGAGCATAACCCGACCCCCCAGTTTGACGCAATCACAGCCGTTCTACCAGGTCGTAACTCATTCCACCCCATCCAAACTTAAGATGACATTTCTGATAAAGATTCTGATTGGCGCCATTCTTATAAAGAAGGATATTATATCATTCACAAATGGCTGCGGAAGGCTGCCATAACACTGAGTCTCCTTCTGCAAGTCAGAATTATTACTATGTGACCGATTATCAAGCTTATGATGTCTCCCTGGTAATAATCTTGTGTCAGCGATAAGCAACAACAGGAAGCTGCAAAAACATCAGATGGACACAGCACAGATAGAAAATAACAGCAGCACTTCATGGAGATGGCTACAACCCATTAATCCCAGGTGCAGCGTAACACTGGAGGGAGAGGTCACAGGGCCGGGTAACTTCAGCCCTGCAGAGTACAGATGCCCGAGACAGAGGCCTATAGTGCCTCATGCATGATCCAAGGCTAATGAACTACTTATTCTATAACAATAGGTTCCAACTGAAGGCTACAGGTACTGGTGGGTTATAATAGGAAAGATTGGATGACATCCTGTGGCCCTTAGCAGTGAAAGAGGGGCCCCATCTGCCCTTGATATATTCACAGACTTTAAGACCCACCAAAAAATGACTCTTTATTATCATCCATACTGAGAGCAGAACGAGAAACCGTGACCGGTATATTCTACCATCCCACCAGCCAAGACCAAGCCTGTCATTTACTTCACACAATCCTCGAGGCTCGCTGGCATGAGGGCTGTAAATTATTAGCCAGGTGTTTGTGTACAGACAAGTGCCCAGTTTACAAGTGTCACCCAGCACACTGTCCATCTGCTACAAGCCGAGTCTTCAACTGATGGAGGGCTGGACTTAACTATTTCATTGCTGCAATGTCACTTACCATACCAGTTCTCTAAATCCCTTTAACAAGCACAAAAGTGTGTGTGTGTATGTGAGTGTGTGCACGTGTGTGTGCGTGTGCGTGCATGTGTATGTGTAGGTATGTGTGTGTGTGTGTATGTATGTGTATGTGCACATGTGTGTGTGTGTGCGTGCGAGCATGTGTGTGTGTGCATGTGAGTGTTTACATGTGTGTGTGTATGCACATGTGTGTGTGTGTATGTGTGTGTGTGTGTATGTGTGTGCACGTGTGTGTGTGTGCATGCATGTGTGTGTATGCACATGTGTGTGTGTGTATGTGTGTGCACGTGTGTGTGTGTGATCACAACTAAATAGTGTTTTCCATAAAACACAGAAGAGGCTTTTAGCGCTGGCCGTACCTAGGACAATATACAGGGGATCTGACAAAAGCATGGGCATAGCTGATCCTTGGCAAAGCATGATGGAAGTTGTAGTTTCACAACACCTGGAGAGCAGCGGGCATTTCAGGCCAGTAAAAGCTATAGAACATCACTCACCACCTCTGGGGTTCTCAGGATTCCATGGAGGAATAGGCTACTGGCCAGACTTATTCCCAAGCAGGTCATTGGATAATATCAGCATGCCCCCGCCAGCCACGTTGTATGGGTATGAGGATCCTATGGTGGGCCAGAGATTGGTGAAGACTGCCCATTGTTCCCCAACTTCCATGGGATTCAATAGGATGGCAGACGGTTATTCATAACCCAATGAAGGGGGTGTAGCCTTCTAGATAATGTACAATATAGACCAGGGATAGGGAACCTTCAGGTCTCCAAGTGTTGTGAAAATACAACTCCCAGCATGCTCCAAACAGCAGAGGCATAGTTGTTACCTGCCAAAACATGCTGGGATTTGTATTTCCTCAACCCTTGGAGTGCTGCAGGTTACCTATAGACGTTCCCCTGTCATGCATGTCCATCCAGTACTCAGATGGAAACATTAAGGCAGCTCGTGGCTTACAAACATAGTAATGTCTGCAGAAAGTAACAGCTGGCATAGAATACCTGCATCACTCCAGACGTGGCGAACTACAAGTCCCATCATGCCTAAAGGCTGCATCTTGATCTTTCGCCTCGCTCCCCCCAAACGTGATTGGAATCCGCGCACTATACATACCAGAGGTATGACGAGGCATGATCAGATTGACAAGTCTTCATGTCATAAACAGCCAGGGCCAGCAAGCCTCTGGAGATGGACAATATCCATCGTGTCTACAAGTGTCCAGGTTTTTCCATTCATTGGAATCAGATGATGGGTTAAACTGGGAGGCTCGGAGAAGCTGCACTGGTCACACCGTGTTCCTGGACAATGAAATGTTTCGGCTGTGATGCCAGTTATCACACTTGCTGGAACGGTTTGTTTCTCTACGATGCCACGCGAGGCCTCTGCACTCAGCATCTCTGAAGAGGAACGAGCGCTTGGGGAATACGATTGCAAACACCTTGTTCTTATAAACAGGAGCCGAGTTTTCTAAGTTTTCATCTCGGCCGCTGCTTATGTTACCCCTGAGCGATCTTTCCTTGCTAGAGAAACTCTGTGGGGAGCAGGGAAGGAGCAGCTGCAGCCTCCCAGGGGCTGGACCACAACAATCAACTTGTTTACTCTCTGAAAAGTGTAAACTTAGATAAAAACAACAGAGGCAATAAATAAAGTCCATGGAAATGCTAAGTGTTTACACATGAAATCTGCTGCTGCCTTCAGACCGGGGTCTTTAGTGTAAATGACGTTACAGAGAGAAATAATGGCCGCACCTCGTTTCCCAATGTGAGATATTGCTAATTTTAATCGAAGCTATGAGCGTGTGCCAGGGATGGCTGCAGGACTAAATACTGCTGTGTAATGATTTCCAATCAAATAGATGTTTATTTACACACATAATAGTGACAAAACCCACCAATAACTCTGTGACCAGCGACCCATCAAGACTCCAGAACTTTCCCCACCTTCCATGTGGTTCGGTCATACTGAGTCGCACTTTCACACTGCGCACGTCTGTGAATCCGAGCTAAGTGATCAAAGCACAATCACCTGACTTAAGACCATTGAGACCTCTGGGGGCAGTGTTCAAAATCGAACTTCCTTCTTAGTCAGGTGACAGTATAGTCATTCTCTCTATGTACCCATCCAGACATAAGACAGGGGGTGGGGCTGAGATTACAAGTGGGCGTTCCCACTTAGTCAGATGACAGTGTAGGCATTTCATATCTCTGTGTACCCATCCAGACATAAAACAGAGAGTTGCAGGGCTGATCTCAAAACTGGGTGTTCCCTACTAGTCAATTGATAGTATAGGCATTCCCTTTCTATGTGTACCCATACAGACATAAGACAGAGGGGCGGGCTGAGATTACAAGTGGGCGTTCCCTCTTATTCAGACAACAGTAGAGGTGTCCATTCCCTCTCTCTCTGTTTACT
Source organism: Limnodynastes dumerilii (assembly GCA_011038615.1). Classification (NCBI taxonomy): domain Eukaryota; kingdom Metazoa; phylum Chordata; class Amphibia; order Anura; family Limnodynastidae; genus Limnodynastes; species Limnodynastes dumerilii. The sequence goes on from WWET01001600.1 coordinate 118,926, forward strand.
CATCCAGACCCCTAATAGCTCTCACATGTATTATAGTATGTCCATCACCAGACCCCTAATATCCCTCACATGTATTATAGTATGTTCATCACCAGACCCCTAATATCTCTCACATGTATTATAGTATGTCCATCACCAGACCCCTAATATCTCTCACATGTATTATAGTATGTCCATCTCCAGACCCCTAATATCCCTCACATGTATTATAGTATGTTCATCACCAGACCCCTAATATCCTTCACATGTATTATAGTATGTCCATCACCAGACCCCTAATATCCTTCACATGTATTATAGTATGTCCATCACCAGACCCCTAATATCTCTCACATGTATTATAGTATGTCCATCACCAGACCCCTAATATCTCTCACATGTATTATAGTATGTCCATCACCAGACCCCTAATATCCTTCACATGTATTACATTATGTCCATCACCAGACCCCTAATATCCTTCACATGTATTACATTATGTCCATCACCAGACCCCTAATATCCTTCACATGTATTACATTATGTCCATCACCAGACCCCTAATATCCTTCACATGTATTACATTATGTCCATCACCAGACCCCTAATATCCTTCACATGTATTACATTATGTCCATCACCAGACCCCTAATATCCTTCACATGTATTACATTATGTCCATCACCAGACCCCTAATATCCTTCACATGTATTACATTATGTCCATCACCAGACCCCTAATATCCTTCACATGTATTACATTATGTCCATCACCAGACCCCTAATATCCTTCACATGTATTACATTATGTCCATCACCAGACCCCTAATATCCTTCACATGTATTACATTATGTCCATCACCAGACCCCTAATATCCTTCACATGTATTACATTATGTCCATCACCAGACCCCTAATATCCTTCACATGTATTACATTATGTCCATCACCAGACCCCTAATATCCTTCACATGTATTACATTATGTCCATCACCAGACCCCTAATATCCTTCACATGTATTACATTATGTCCATCACCAGACCCCTAATATCCTTCACATGTATTACATTATGTCCATCACCAGACCCCTAATATCCTTCACATGTATTACATTATGTCCATCACCAGACCCCTAATATCCTTCACATGTATTACATTATGTCCATCACCAGACCCCTAATATCCTTCACATGTATTACATTATGTCCATCACCAGACCCCTAATATCCTTCACATGTATTACATTATGTCCATCACCAGACCCCTAATATCCTTCACATGTATTACATTATGTCCATCACCAGACCCCTAATATCCTTCACATGTATTACATTATGTCCATCACCAGACCCCTAATATCCTTCACATGTATTACATTATGTCCATCACCAGACCCCTAATATCCTTCACATGTATTACATTATGTCCATCACCAGACCCCTAATATCCTTCACATGTATTACATTATGTCCATCACCAGACCCCTAATATCCTTCACATGTATTACATTATGTCCATCACCAGACCCCTAATATCCTTCACATGTATTACATTATGTCCATCACCAGACCCCTAATATCCTTCACATGTATTACATTATGTCCATCACCAGACCCCTAATATCCTTCACATGTATTACATTATGTCCATCACCAGACCCCTAATATCCTTCACATGTATTACATTATGTCCATCACCAGACCCCTAATATCCTTCACATGTATTACATTATGTCCATCACCAGACCCCTAATATCCTTCACATGTATTACATTATGTCCATCACCAGACCCCTAATATCCTTCACATGTATTACATTATGTCCATCACCAGACCCCTAATATCCTTCACATGTATTACATTATGTCCATCACCAGACCCCTAATATCCTTCACATGTATTACATTATGTCCATCACCAGACCCCTAATATCCTTCACATGTATTACATTATGTCCATCACCAGACCCCTAATATCCTTCACATGTATTACATTATGTCCATCACCAGACCCCTAATATCCTTCACATGTATTACATTATGTCCATCACCAGACCCCTAATATCCTTCACATGTATTACATTATGTCCATCACCAGACCCCTAATATCCTTCACATGTATTACATTATGTCCATCACCAGACCCCTAATATCCTTCACATGTATTACATTATGTCCATCACCAGACCCCTAATATCCTTCACATGTATTACATTATGTCCATCACCAGACCCCTAATATCCTTCACATGTATTACATTATGTCCATCACCAGACCCCTAATATCCTTCACATGTATTACATTATGTCCATCACCAGACCCCTAATATCCTTCACATGTATTACATTATGTCCATCACCAGACCCCTAATATCCTTCACATGTATTACATTATGTCCATCACCAGACCCCTAATATCCTTCACATGTATTACATTATGTCCATCACCAGACCCCTAATATCCTTCACATGTATTACATTATGTCCATCACCAGACCCCTAATATCCTTCACATGTATTACATTATGTCCATCACCAGACCCCTAATATCCTTCACATGTATTACATTATGTCCATCACCAGACCCCTAATATCCTTCACATGTATTACATTATGTCCATCACCAGACCCCTAATATCCTTCACATGTATTACATTATGTCCATCACCAGACCCCTAATATCCTTCACATGTATTACATTATGTCCATCACCAGACCCCTAATATCCTTCACATGTATTACATTATGTCCATCACCAGACCCCTAATATCCTTCACATGTATTACATTATGTCCATCACCAGACCCCTAATATCCTTCACATGTATTACATTATGTCCATCACCAGACCCCTAATATCCTTCACATGTATTACATTATGTCCATCACCAGACCCCTAATATCCTTCACATGTATTACATTATGTCCATCACCAGACCCCTAATATCCTTCACATGTATTACATTATGTCCATCACCAGACCCCTAATATCCTTCACATGTATTACATTATGTCCATCACCAGACCCCTAATATCCTTCACATGTATTACATTATGTCCATCACCAGACCCCTAATATCCTTCACATGTATTACATTATGTCCATCACCAGACCCCTAATATCCTTCACATGTATTACATTATGTCCATCACCAGACCCCTAATATCCTTCACATGTATTACATTATGTCCATCACCAGACCCCTAATATCCTTCACATGTATTACATTATGTCCATCACCAGACCCCTAATATCCTTCACATGTATTACATTATGTCCATCACCAGACCCCTAATATCCTTCACATGTATTACATTATGTCCATCACCAGACCCCTAATATCCTTCACATGTATTACATTATGTCCATCACCAGACCCCTAATATCCTTCACATGTATTACATTATGTCCATCACCAGACCCCTAATATCCTTCACATGTATTACATTATGTCCATCACCAGACCCCTAATATCCTTCACATGTATTACAGTATGTCCATCACCAGACCCCTAATATCTCTCACATGTATTATAGTATGTCCATCTCCAGACCCTTAATATCCTTCACATGTATTATATTATGGTCATCTCCAGACCCCTAATATCCTTCACATGTATTGTAGTATGTCCATCACCAGACCCCTAATACCTCTCACATGTATTATAGTATGTCCATCTCCAGACCCTTAATATCCTTCACATGTATTATATTATGGTCATCTCCAGACCCCTAATATCCTTCACATGTATTGTAGTATGTCCATCACCAGACCCCTAATAACCTTCACATGTGCCACTTTTTGAGTATAATGTCAGGTTCACATACAGCAGAGATGCCTTTATGTGTGTTACCAGTTTTTGTTATTGATTGTATGTTACCATAGTGACAGCAAGTCACATGACTGCTGTACAAGGACAGTGCTGAATGTGATGTCTCCTCACTCTCTGATTGGCTGATAGAGATTATCAGGAAACAACAACCAATGCTGTCATTGGCTGCATTGCCAGGGTTTATTTAGAAATCTAGACTGCCTAAAGTCATTTTTCTGTGAGGAAACCAATACAATCTCTGTGTAGTGTGAGCTCTCTGCCCTTTATAATGGACATTACAGGGTGTAATCTATGCACTGAGCAATGTACAAGATGGCTGCCTGTCAGATATCAGTGGCCTCTGCATTGTATAATGGGCATGAAAGCCTCAGTATTATATAATGGACATTACAGAGAGTTGTCTATGTACTGAGCAATGTACAAGATGGCTGCCTGTCATATAAGATGCCTCTGCATTGTATAATGGGCATAAAAGCCTCAGTACTATATAATGTACATTACAGGGTGTTGTCTATGCAATGTGCAATGTGCAAGATGATTGGCTGTCAGATATCAGTGGCCTCTGCATTGTATAATGGGCATAAAAGCCTCAGTACTATATAATGGACATTACAGGGTGTTGTCTATGCACTGAGCAGTGTACAAGATGGCTGCCTGTCAGATATCAATGGCCTCTGCATTGTATAATAGACATGATAGCCCCAGTACTATATAATGGACATTACATGGTGTTGTCTATGCACTGAGCAGTGTACAAGATGGCTGCCTGTCAGATATCAGCGGCCTCTGTATTGTATAATGGACAGAAACTGCTGTGGATTCTACAATGTATAGGAAGATGAAATGATATTTGTTAATATTAATAACTCAACATATTCATCCCCCTTTCTAATCAAAATAAATCAAATTAAACGATCAAGTCTCCTTTAAATCAATAGCCATGGTTTCCCTTTAATAGATATTAACTTCAATAACTCCCTCATATTCTGCTGCCTTCCAGTTTCATTAACACCCTATCAAATCAACATGACAGAATACTCCATTTTTCACTTAAGGTTTTCCAGGTGCTAAAAATTTCAGAAACTAGCAAGAAACAGATCATGTCAAAATAAAGCATGTTTAATTCCCATACATATTCTTAATATACTAGTTTATTTCCTCCATCTGTCCTCAGCCATAAGAATCTGACTTATATGCAATGTCAGTCAGACATGTAGAGGGAAAAAATAAACTTGAATAATTCTGAAGTTTCACCAGGAGGACGTGTGAGGATACGAAGGGGGATATTTCAGAAGACACCGTTTATTGGGTTATAGAACATGGCACCAGTTGTTATTTTGCAAAAAGGGAATACTTTATTTAATTGCATTTTAAGATTTTTTCACTGGGTGGCTGACATAGCTCTTAAGGCATTATTGGTGCAAAATAGACTTTACTGATTTTTATCAAAGACAGTTTCATTTCATATTAAAGATCCACTAAGGTGGACTTCTCATGTATGATGTAGCTTGGGCACCTCCAGTGTAGCTGTGAATGCCAAACATCCTAACATTACAATTCTTCATGTGACAGAATCTAAAGGCTGTGACGCTGCTCAACGATTCAGCAATACCCTTCCCCCAATGAGAAATGGTGCTATCCAGAGCATTGTGAAGCAGATGGGTGGAGCTATGACATAAAGAGCATAAAAGGACGCCATGCTGCTCGGCCACAACATACATGAGGGAGGCAAGCTTTCCCGGGAGTCCAGCCTGAAATTCTTGAATCCTGGACAGATGCCCGCTAGCCTGACTTGTTAATGCGTATATTTGCACTGCGCAAGCCCAGAAAAGCATTCAGACTACAATGCACACCTGTGACTGCCTGTGATCACAGGGGTGGTATATAGGGGACAGATGGGGTGGACTAAGGTTGCCCATTTAGTTTTACATTTAAAGCCCAATCAAGAACAGATGATAGTGGAAGTAGACACAAGTCTAGGACGACCATTTGTACCAGATGATAAAGGATTTTAAAAAATTACATGTCTACTTTGTTAAATTAAAATGTATTTATTCGCTATTTTGTTTATAACTACATTTTATACATTTTCCTTGTCAATTAACAGATAATCTTTACACATGGCACAACCACATTATTACACATGAGGACTAATCCTGCACTTATGTCCAGATGACCGAGGAAGTGACATAACTTAATTGCGCTTGACTGTTATGTCAGCTTACGCAATGGACAGCACTTATGTATGTAATATACTTGCATTAAAGACCAATTATTTGCCCGTGGTTTTTCCAAATGGAGGAAGCATTTTTTGCGTTTCAGTCTGGATCAAGCCAATAGTGGGAAAAATATGGAAATAACTAAAATGTGGTGAATCGCATTTTAGGTGGTAGCAGATCATTTTGGTTTGCCACTTTATAATGGATGAAGGAGAAGATGGGGAAGCTGCAAACTGCATGGGCCTGAGCCAGACTTCATAATGATAGCCAAAATACGCATTTGGCATGTGTAAATCTGGCTGAGGGAACGCACAGCGCATGTGCGCAGCAGATGTTACTTATCATAACTCTGATCTACGTAACTTGCACGTAACTATGTATGATAGGGCATGACATCCATATGCATGCCAAATATGCACATTGTGGGCAGGGTAAGGCCCTTACGAAACCACAATGCATTATGTACGACCAGAGGTACTCAAGAAAAACCTACGGCAGGTTTCTGAACACAGTCAGCTAAGTTACAGGGGAGGGCATATCCTCAGTAGTGCGTAACTTAGGTACACTTGCGTACGTACAACGATCTTAAGTCTAGATCAGACCCCATCTCCCTATTGTCCACCAGCCAGAGCTCGGATAATTGCTTGATAGAATTATAAGATTAAGGATGCTTTTCGGGTGTTTTTGGGTTTGTTTGCCACTCAAAAATAATCACTCAAAATCCAAAGGTTTGAACAGATAATCACTCAGTATGTGTACATGGAGGAAAAAAAGAGCAATTTAGTTATAATACAGTTAATTATTTTGGTAATAAAGCTTTACTGGACATCGAAGCACAAACATTGTTTACCATTAATGCAAATATATATTATTATTTACGTAACACAGGGGGGGGGGCATATCACATTTAGTACACATTAAACTGGCAGATTAAGTCATAATGCATCATATCATATTCCTAAAACATCCCCATTACTTGGGTCAATAGCAAACACCTGATTGTAATGCATTCCTAATCTAATTCCTCTGCATTTCAGAGAAGATAAATAGGAGGTGTGCAATGTGTTTTCATGCTAATTTAAAGTGTTTCTTCCTATTGAAAAACAATTCAATTATAGGAATTAAATACATCCCTGCGGTATGCCAGTGTTTATTTGTGATGAGGTCATAGGGATTGTGTGGTTCGAATAAATGTTATTTTGGAACAGTCACAAACAAATAGACAAAATTTAAAGGGAAGCTCTACTCTAGTAAAATCACGTACAAGCTATTGGGGGTACTTTCACAAGTACATTTAGTACATTGGACTGTTATCAATAAAGATGATCTGAATGGCAGATGCTGATTTAAGGAGTGAAGGGAGAGAACCCTTTTTTTACTGATAGGGAATACTGCTAAAATGTGTCTGTGGGGTGGAGGGTAGCTGGTGGCAAACTGACTCTTCTTAACTTTCGTATTATTAGTAAGATCTGTGTCCTTCTTCCACACTCAATTACTCTCATTGCTTAACATAAGACTTCTTCTGGGTTGCACCTAGTCTGTGGAAGACCTTTCCTCTCTCAATAAGACTTACCTTTGGCCTTCAAATCTGCATGCACACTCACCCCTTTATCCAAACATCTCCTATTTTTAACCTCTGTAATTTCATTTCTCTTTACAAAGCTCACATAAAAATAGTTTGTTTTCTGTTTATAGTTTATTATCCCTCAGGAACAATACTAACATTGCTGTGAAGTTCTGAACCACGAGGCAGGTACGACAGGTTGTGTATGTACACAAAGCAGCCAATCACAATGCAGCTACTTTCCAAATACATTCCCTTTCTTCAGTACTTCAAACGATTGTACTGTATGTATAGCGGAAATGGTCGTTATGGTTTGTTTGACGTGAATGTAGTAAAAGTATAGACATGAATAATATTAGTTTCAAAATGGTACAAACATTTTTAAACTAACACATATTGCATTGTTTTCAGAAGGTTAATTGCTAACAGAGTGCTTCGAATCATATTGTGAAGTGTCAGTCTTTAGTTGCCTCCTATCATCCCTGGATAAGACCTGTATCGGGTTCAACTGCGTGAGCATAACCCTTATTACATCTCTGCACTCCTTCCTTCCTGCAAAACACACCCGTTAACGCAAGCAGCAGCAGCAGTAACTTGTGTTAAATTCTAAGTGTTAAGGTTACCCCAGGCTTTGACGTACTCTCCAAACCAAAGCCAATAATGAAATATCCTTTCATTTGAAATTTGTTTTCCAAATAATATAATATAATATACCGTAATATAATATAATATAATGCTGATATATAAAAACCTGTAAAAACATTTGTAAAGTCTTTGTAGTGGATCATGAGATCTGATTTTCTTCTATTATATATAATCATACAAGAGGAGTGGTTCACTGTGCGATCGTTCCGAGGCATTGACGCCGTTGCGAAATCCTACACATTTGTTGCTCGAGCATTGAAATTCATAATAATATGGTCTCGTGATCTGATCCATTAAGTGCTGTGCAAACAAAGAATTCTCCAATGTAGCTAACAGCAGATATACATAGAGAGACCCTCATTTATTTTTTAGACATATTTGTGAATATTCCATCTCAGTCTTCCATATGAAACAACTTTCATGTCAAGGCTAATGGACAGCACACTCCTGCAGAGCACAGACATCCCGCTGGCCTGGCCAAATTTGGGAAAGACGTTTTTAATGAGCAAATGCATCTACAGCTTTAATGGTAGGACCCAAACCAGACACAACAAACCACAGCGCAGGCAGCCTCACTTGTCCGAATTCCTGTGTTCGGAATCTCAGTGTAGCTGTATTTACAGAATGCCTGATTCTGCCACTGGCTAATTCCAAGCAGAATGTCAACGCTGAAACTGCCGATAAAGCTGTTTTCATCCCCCACCATCACTACCCTCAGTACAAGTTGTGTCACGATCAAGGTCTAAACACACAAACTACACATAAACAGAGCAGATTCTAGTCATCAGGGCTGGAGATACAAGAGATTGCTGCCTGGTCTCACTATAAGGCGCTACAGAAAAGTCACATTGCCCAGTTTCCCTTAACGTCCCTTCCCTTCTCTCTGCCCACTACTGCCGGTACACCTGCCATGATGGGGGCACTCATTAGCAAGGACCATCTCCTAACTGTCCCATGATCCAAATTCAGTCATCTATTAGGTATCCTAGCCCCTGTCTGGGCCCATGTGGCTGGACGTGGCTTAATTTTCAATTTTTTATTTCGATTATTTTCTTACTCTGAGGAGGGAAAAGAAGCCGAGTCTTCAGCCTAGCGCCCCCTGCAGTCCTGACATCATGATTGCATGCCCTCTGCATCTGTTTTTTTCCTTCCCTATTAGATCATACTTTCTAACACAAAGGAACAAAAATCTTCTGATGCGATATAGGTGTCGTAAAATTTCCCCGGGCACTGCCCTCGCACGCACGTAAATTAGCTGACTTACCAGTTCAGAACCTGCCTTAACTTTCCCTTGTGTCTCTCTGGTCGTACATATCCCCTTGTTGTACAAAAGTGCCTGCCCCACCCACACTGTACAATGTAAATGCCTCCCTCCTCAAAAATACGTATTTTCAGCTTGCGTAGTAATATCACGCCATATCATACGGAGTTACATACAAGTTACGTGCCATCAGAGTTAGGATGTGTAACATATGCTGTGCGCACACGCAGTGCGTCCCCACAGCCAGATTTACGAATTCCACGTGCGTAAATTTGCTGTCGTTATGAAGTTTGGATCAGGCTCTATATATGTAGAATAACATACACGTTGCACATAGTCACAGAGCAATGTGGTGACTATTACTAGTTATTTCTCTTTTATTTATGTGTTTCGGATTACAATGTATTTTTATCTTTAGTTCTTACATTTTAAGTAGCTTTCATTTTTACCCATTCTCCTAGCATTGGTTGTATATTTGCTGATACTCCTGGAATATCTGGGAGACTTCTAAAAATCTGGATCATCAGGAAGCCCTCCTGCATCTGGCCACCAGCAGGCATGAGGCCGAAATTGCGTCATCAAACCACGCCCCCCACTAATCAAGGGGAGTGAAGCCATTTAGATTGTGAATCCGCGGGAGACCATGAGCCGCACCTCTCATCAGAAATCTCCTGGAGTCAATTATGGATTAGATAGAGAAGCACCTCCCTCTTACTATATCAGGCATTTACACAAAGGAAAGCAGCGGGAGGGCATCTTTCCATATCCCCTGCTATAAGAATGTCCGATTGCACTTGTCTTCCCCATGCACAAATAATAACATATTAAAAGGATACAAAATTCAGAACCAGAACCTCTCAACAAAAAAAAATATTCTAAAATAAAATATGAAATATTTCAGAGTCTTTAACCATCAAACATGTACAACAGCATAAAATGATTGTTTGCTTCACACATTCAAAAATTGCTACTTTAAAATAAATAAAGAAAAGTGTATAACAAAAAAAGACATAAAATACCCCCTCGCTCCCCCTCCTCTTATGAATCTAGAACAAAAGGACTCTGAGTGAAATGTAAAAGTTAGAAAATTGTATGGGTCACAAAGTGAACCTTTCTGAACTATCAAGAGAAAAAAATAATAATACAATTCCTTAATGTCTTGGTATTCACAATGCAAGGGCTATGTGGCTATTATAATCAATGCTTTTATTGTGTCTTCAAACTTGTTAGGGGCTGAATTACAGTAATTTTTTTTTGCTTACATGCACTATGTTGCCACTAATTGAAGGTGCCCAAAAATAAAATACAATTGCAAACACGACATGTACATAGGTTGCTAAAGTAGTCCTAACGTAGACCTCAAGAAAATGACAAAGATATGGACCAGGGTTTAGCCCCTTGCATTGTAATAGCTGGCACAGACGCATCTATATTATATACCACCTACGCGGTCGGAATCTCAAATTAGACAATGGAACCCCCAAGCACTGCGTGACCTATGCGACAATGTGAATCAAACAGTAATGAAGTGTTAGGTAGTAGAAAGTGGCACTTATGTACTTAAGTCACGCAGAATCCGCAGTCTGTACATTGCAAAGTCTGCAGAAAGCAACTCATTTATATTTTCTTTAGAGTACGATGCAAGTTCAAAACATTGATGCTGATCTAGAGAGCCAAGAGCCGTAGCAAAACAGGCGCGATGCTGCTCCTCAACCAAACCATGGTGTACCGCAGGGGGAGGCGGCTTAGAGATGGCAACGCTTTGCCACTCAACTCTATAAATTACAGAATAAAACCAGAGATATTCAAAATATGTTTTCTATTCTCCACCACCTGCAAAGAATACAGAAATAAAATGAATTTTCACCCCTCATATTGCAACATGGTTCATCTGTTTTACCTCTCAGACAATTCTTACACATTGATGAGTTATAGTATACAATACAACACTATACAATATAAATGCAGGGAACCGCTGCAAGACAAGATTTCCTTTGCCATGCCATGTCAATGCTATCTGGCCTTCCTATGTTTAGAAGCCAGTGTCCATCGGCCCTTGGGTGGAGGTAAGACATTTGCCATCTCTCCAGGAATGTTCCAGAAACAGCGCTCTTTGACTCCTGAGTGAGCGGACTGGGTGTCGTGATTCAACACAAACTGCATCATCAGGGCTCCATCCCCTTCATGATGCTGTGAAGAGAGGAGACGTGGCTCGACACTTATCCGATCTGCGCTCCTGGAGCCAGTCTAAAGGATGTTGGAAAGTATGTAGCAAAATAATGTACCAGGATATATGCCACTCTTTGTGCCCTGTCAGATGCCAAGAGGGACCCTCTGTGTTTGTTAGTAGATAACTTGTAAATGCTAATTACATTAGAGGCGGGCAACCAGAGATACTTCAAGGGCCCCAGAATGTAGCCCTTTAAAAAGGGATTGTCATGGCAACCAGAAATTTGGACCTGTAACTAGACATTTTAGCACAAGGGGCAAAAAGGAAGAATGGCACCCCCTGACCCTGAATTCCAAGCCAAATGAATCTTAAATATTAACTTACTGGTGCCCCCTTAAGCTTTGCACCCTGGGCGGCCGCCCCTATCGCACACCCCTAGTTATGGCCCTGGGCATGGGACCTGAGTGCTTTGCTTCCACTGGACTATAAGTTAAAATCTTGTCGTTTCGGGTTTGTATTTTTCTCTTTTGTGGCCTTTTATTGCTAATTTTAATTGGAAGAATAAAAGTTGATGTCACTCAGTTCATAATAGTTCAGGTCTTAAGGCACCTTCATAATTTAGTGAGTTCAGATCCTCATTAGTACGGAAGTAAATAAGTAAAGTTATTACACTCGCACGATCGTCTATATAAAATCTTTGCTCAAAATAATCTAGCTCATTAATATTTGGCCTGAAGAAATATCCCAAGCCGGACTAATTATCCAAACAGCCACATAATACTTTTTTAGTTAAAAAAACACCTACATATAATACCACACCTGCATCATCTTACACAAGTGTTACAAGCTATAACAAATAAATCAGACATCAGCACCGTAGGACTCCTGGGGTCCTTGGGGCATTTGTGGGACTTGAACTATGCATTTTGCCTGCAACACTGGCGTGTCTAAAGAATAATGAATTGCCATTGCCTTAGAGAATCTCCCTTCCAGGCTGAGACGTGAGATCCACAGGTCAGAAGTGAAAGTGTTAAGTGGGGAGGAGTAGAGCGCTGTAAAATGTTTACAGGGACCGAGCCAAGTGAACTGCGATCTTTGTCATTGTGCCAAAGTTACACTAAAATCATCACGTTAAAAGATCTGCTGTGTGGATATAGAACAGAGAACACTGAAGAATTTGCAGATGTTTTTTCAACATCAGGAACGAAATGTCATTTATTGGCAAAGAATCTGCAGAAAGCAAAGTTACACAAAAATTCTTTATTTATTCTATTTTTAAGGTGCACAAACTGCACAAATACCCCAACCATGCTGGTAGTATTACCTGGACTCCTAAACAGGACAGAAGTTACCAGTAACAGGACAGAAGTTACCAGTAACAGGACAGAAGTTACCAGTAACAGGACAGAAGTTATTAACAACAGGACAGAAGTTACCAGTAACAGGACAAAAGTTACCAGTAACAGGACAGAAGTTATTAATAACAGGACAGAAGTTATTAATAACAGGACAGAAGTTATTAATAACAGGACAGAAGTTACCAGTAACAGGACAGAAGTTATTAATAACAGGACAGTGCATCTTTTACCTGTTTAACATTTACAAGCTTATTTTTTCAACTTTTTATTCTATATGGTTTAATAAACCATGAAACAGCACCGTATACAATGTATGTGCCACCAGGGCCAGATTAAGATTTCTAAGGGGCCCAGGAGAGCTCAGATGCAGGGTCACTATGACTCTAACCACCCATTTTCCAATGAACCTAGTATGTGGGGAGCCAATCGTTACAGACTTTACTCCTCAAGGCACAGGCTGTGTGTTGTCACAGTGGTGTCACCAGCCCAGTGTCTAGGTGAGGCCCACTCCTCAAGCCACCAGTGACCAATCCTAATGTGGACAATGGCCACCAGTATCAGGACTCCTGCCTATGAGATCCACTGTGAAGCTCCTGTGATCTGTATCTTAGGGGTGTGGTTGCCGGTACGATGCGTCTATTCATTTTTATGGAGTGGAGCAGCAACTTAACGCTCCATGTTCCGCAGCCTAAACCTAACCTTCTGAGTCCTGCAGCCTAACCCTAACGTTGACGCGTTCCATTCCTGTTCTCACCATGGTGTCCGTCCCTGCAAGCCGCCACAGCCCGACACGGTTCTTTCCCCGATGTCCCTGCCGTCCTCCACAGCCTGTCCCAGTTCTCTCATTTCGCTATTGAGAACGGGTGATTTGGCAAAATAGAGCCTTTCACTAGATGCACCTTTCCCAATAATAAAAATCACATTGTAAATAATTTCAACGCTGATAAAGCCACAAGTCAGCTGGCGGCTTTATCGTTGTCGAAATGGGGTCTATCGTACTGGTAACTGCATCTTGTCTCCTAGAAGAGCAGCACAAGGGAGTAGATCCAGACCTAAGTGTTTGTTACATTTCATCGTTACGCTAGCGTATTTTCTAGGCGCTCCCCTCGCTCGTACTTTGGCCATTTTACACTAGCCAAACCCTACCTTAACTTTTCAAAGCGTAACTACTGACGTACGTGAAGGCTACATAACATAACTGCCTCAGCACGCCCATAATGTGCGATTTAAATGCCTCCCCCATCCTCCGAAGCGTCATTACGGGTGTCGTGTGGATGTCACGCCCCTTCGGTCATAGTTACGCTGTTGCTACCTGGCTGGTATGTACGTTCAGAGTTACATGGCATAACATCCGCCGTGCGCATGCACAGTAAATACTAATGGGCAATTTTACGCCAGCGGCTAGCGTAACATCGCTCGCGTACGTAGTTTAGGATCTGGCCCAAGGTCATGACGATGCTTCGACCGTTAACGTTGTGTCTAGGAGCCTTACTATTAGAGGAAGAGGAACGGGTGAATATACTGGAACTATGAGGAGACCAGGAGAAATAAAGATCAACATTGGCCACAACATATTAAAGTTTCAGCGTCGTTCCACATGAATAAACGCTTTTTTTCTAAGACTGCCAAGACATTTCATCTTACTTCACAGGGGAAGAACTTCAGTATACAGAAAATATTGAACAGAGGCTTTACAGCTTAGCAGAACAATGAACGAGGACGACCTACTGCCAAAAGCGTCCGCAAATGGGAAAAACTATTATTTACCTTTTAATAAAGATGTCTCTTTACTGTCACTTTGCATCCGGGAATGGAATTAAGTATGTACGATGGCAGCTATGCTATAACAGTAAAGCTTTGTAAACACACATGGAAACTTACATGATAACTTCCTCGCTGGATTTACTCCCAAAGGTTTTCTTCAAATAAATTAAAAAAAAACTGATTAATGAGGTGAAACTCCTGTGTAGCCCTAAGTTTAATATACAGCAACGTATAGAATCATGCTGGATATAGTGATCATATTAACTGCTCCTGTAGGTTACTGGAAACCATGATTATGGGAGGAAGAAGAGGATTCGCGATTAGTTCCCATCCCTAGTGTTGGAAATATCCTACAAGATCTTGTGTAAACCTAGGTTATACTTTATTGAATTAGAGATTGGTCACTTTCTGTCAAATATCTGTAATACACAAAACTAAAATCTTAGGACAAAGGACTGGATTCTCAGATACGATTTTGCTACTTTTCCCGTGCGTATTTCTAGGAATGCAATAACTGCGCATGCGTAGTAACTTTTTCCATGCAAGTTACGTAGGATTTAGGAACGGAAGTCCATTAGGCACGAATTTCTGAATTGCACTTAGTGACATACTGACAGAGGGGCGTGGCTGTCGTTACGTGAAAGTGGGCGGGAGAGGCATTTAAATGGGCTTTTGAGGGCGCGGTTAGTAATGTACACACATACGTAAGCAACTTACGCACGTAAATACACCCCTAGAGTTAAGGTTGCCCTGTGGAGTCGTAAGTCACCAAAAATCTGTCCGTGCGAGGGCGGTGTCATGGGTGTTGCCTTGCAACGTATGTGCGTATATTTGCGAACTTATTACACACGTATCTGTGAATCCAGTCCAAATTGTCTAAAAGGAAAGTCATAGAAAACAAAAAGGCTGCAAGAGAAGGAATCTAAATGTCTGGTTTTCATAGACAGCACTAAAAAAAATATGGTGACAAATGGATCTTCAGATTTTCGACTGATAAACTGTAAAGTCGCCCAAATTCTGACACACAAGTGAGGCACAGATTGTACGGCTGGAGAGCCAAATAAAATCAAGCGCAAGCTGCAAAATTCTGCAAAAGCAATTAGATTATCATGTGAAAGTGCTAAAACGCCACAACCTCCAAAAATATGTAAATATCAACCTTGTCAATTAATTAGTGCTAGTAATTAACACTTCAATCCCACATGCGTGGTCTTGTGCATGTCATTTCCTTATTGTGTGGCCTTTTCTTTTTCTATTCCTTTTCCTATTTTGTTAGTTTAAATAGAGATAAAATACACAAAATGTGATTTTTATAGTGAGAAGTTATTTGAAGTTTTAGTTTTTTTTTGTTTATTTTAAAGCTTAAATTTGGATTTTTTTTTTCTTTTTATTCAACAAAATTTCTTTTTATTTTAACGAAGCAAAAAAAAAGGTCCAAACTATTTGTTGTGCTGTAAGTATTTTCCGACTCAATGCTTTATCTTGACCACAATTTGGGCTTACAGGTAAAATTGTATTGGCTACAGGAGATCCATTTGGTAGTTTTATGGGGCACAATCACGGTGGTCAACCAAAGAACTAATTTTCACCTATTTTCCAAACACCAATCGTAGTGGCCTCATTAACACTGGTCATTTTGATCATTTACAAGAATAAGTCATTTGTACCAGTGACGTCTTAAAATGGTCTAATTTGTGTTTAATATAGCACATATAAAAGCAACAATGGAAGAAGACTGCTGAAATTTCATCTAACCTGACTGACAACGCATTAGCATGCCAAGAAACAGTTAATAATATTTAGAATTTGGGCAATCATCTAATTAAAATATCTGGGGAATCAGTGAAATTCCAGAACACACACAAGGCCATAATCATCTCCAAACTCTCCTGGAGCAGACTAGATGGGACTTATCTAAAGCATTACTGTTCTGTAGCTTTATTTTTAGATAATTCCAAAACGAAAAATGTAATTGAAATTTGTCACACATTTTGACAGAAATTTGCGAATTTGTGATTTTATTACAAAATCACCATTATAATAGATAATAGATAATAATAATAGATTTAACCACTATCTAAGATTTCCTGTTGCAAAAATATACTCCTCCCCTCCCTCTCTCCATTTTTGCCTTTGACATTGCCACCTTCTTCACTTCCAAGGCTGACTCCATCAGGAGCTCTATCTCCTCACCATCGACTCTCCTCTCCATTGATCTCCACCCCCTCATCTCCTCCCCAGCCTCCCACCTATGTCTACCTTCATCCCTCCTTGGCTGAAGAAGTCCACTCCCTTCTTTTGTCGTCCCATTCGTCAATGTGCCCATTTGATACAATCCCCTCTAATCTTCTCTGGTCTCTCTCTTCATCTGCTCTTATCTTGCCTCCTCCTATCTCTTGGACTTCTCCTTTTCGGCTACTCCTCCCCTACTACTTCTCTTCCGGTTGGTGTTCCCCAGGGTTCAGTTCTTGGTCCCCTGCTCTTCACCTCCTCTTTGGCTGACCTCATCAGCTCCTTTGGCTTTTACTATCACCTCTATTCAGCTGAAACTCAAACCTATCTCTTCTCATCCAACCTCTTCCCCTCTCTCCTGTCCAAAGTGTCAGACTGCCTCTCGGCCATCTCCTCATGTATGTCCCAGTGCTTTCTCAAGCTTAACATGGATAAAACTAAAATCTTAGTCTTCCCTCCCAAACATATTTCCTCTGCCCCTATTATCTCCATTAGTATCGGCGACTCCACCATCTCCTCCTCCACCCATGCCCGCTGCCTAGGCATCATCCTCGACTTTCCTTCCTTTCACCTCCTCTCACTGTTCTGCCCCTTTCACCTCCGCAATATAGCTTGCATTCATTCTGTTATCTCCCGTCTCATCTACTGCAACATCCATTGTGGCACTTTAAAACCAAATAGTCACAAATAGGTCCATTTACTAAAAGAGATAACGTCATAGTTCATCATTTTAATAAAACAATCATAGTATCTCAGGACTGGTTTCACAGTGCGGACAGAACCTAACCTAACTTACCTGTCCAGCCCCTAACCCACCCCCAATTTTTAGGTACCTTATGGCACTTAAGACTTCTCTAGAGCTACCTTATCTTACCGTGCGTAGTTTCCTTCTTAAGAAGGAAACTACGTACGGACTATGCCTCCCCCCGCTAATCTAAATCCCTCCCATTTCTATGTAAGCACACCCTGAGGCGACATTTGCACGCCTCTTTCTTCCTAATCTAGTCCTTGCGGTCTTTGCATCCGTGTGGTCTTCAATCTACGTACCTAATTGGTACGGAGATTGTGTAAATATACTACTGCACTGTATACTACTCCAATGTATTCTTAGGAGGGTCACACCACACAATGGCCCTTACTGTATGATTACCTCTTCTATGCCCAGCCACCATGTGTATCTCATCGGAGACTGAGCACAGAACGCATGTGCACTATAAACTAACAGCCAACTTATGCGCATGGCATAGTCTCCTGTCTTTATTCATTCTGGATCCAGCCCAGTATTTGTAAGGTGATGTATTTATTTCCTGAGCTAAACCCCAACTACTACAAGCAATTATTTTGGCTTAGGGGTACCCTTGATAAATGACTGAGATCTAAGAGAGCCGAGAAAAAACTAGAAAGTTTGCAAACCATTTTCCTAAATGAATACTCCCTTTAAAGTATTTGAAAATGGAAAAAAAATTGAACTGACCAAAATGTTTTTATTTTTCCCCTTTATCTCGCAGTTTTTAAGTTTTATATTTTCAATGTACACAGAACATATAAAAAAAAAAGAAAAAGAAAAATCTTGTCTTTGACCTTCTACTGCTCACATACAAGAAACGGTCTCTGAATGTAGAGGGCATACAAGGTTACTAGGCCAACACCGGGATATTATCAGGTCATTGTGCAGTCCACTTGGGAGCAATTACTGTCGGTCACGGCTAAATGGACACTTGATTGAATACCTGTAAGACGGCTCACATGGTACAGATAACAATCCTTGCGGCGATGGAAAAATTAAAACTCTCATGATTCAGCCTTTATTACTCAAATGAACCCAAGTGTTCAATAACGAAATACTGCGATGTGCAGGATGCAGGGTCTAAATTGAAATGCCACCTCATTAAACAATAATATCTAATTTTATCTAAATGAATTTTATGAAAGAATGGCAGACAGCGCAGGAATTTTCAAAATGAATGATCACAAACGATACATATTTTTTCTTCCAGATCTATGCGACGGTGAAAAAAAGTAGTATGAAGATAATGTCAACAGTAAATGTGTAATGAAAATTGCATTATTTTCTCAATAAAAAATGGTTAACATTAAACTGAAACCATCATAGATGCATAAAGGATTTCATTTAGAGACCCAACGGTGAGGAAAATAATGAAATAATGGCCCTACCTTCTCGTTCTATGGATTCCTTTAACTTTGTCGCTTCTGGGTAAGGTTCAAGTAAAAAATAAATTCATATTTTCCTTAAAGCTTCAATGCAAACAATAGAGTGGCAAGTATGGAAAAGTAGCCTAAAAGATGACAGTTTATTGTCCATCTCACGGATGAGCTTAAATGTGTTATGATCTCGGACAGAAACACGAGGAATTAGATAGTGTAAACCAATGGAGTTTATTGACAGAAGACTCAGACATATAATGCTGGAATAATGGTGAAAGGTATACTGATGAACTAAGTCCACAGACAAGGAATACGGCATCCACGAGGAGAGATAACAGAAATACCAGAGTCCTTGGGGGATGCGGAACTGAATATGTGAATACTGGAGCAGATACTAGGAGACTGAGGAGTCCAGGAAAGACAACTGAAGACATGGAGAATAGCTGAGACCAGGAAACACTACAGGCACAAGGATAAACCCAGGTACCGAACGGAGACAAAGGAACTGGAACACAGGGTCAGACCAGACACAACAGGCAACATAACTTCAATGAATCAGCACAGGGGTATGTGAGTAGCTGGTTTAAATGCAGACTGAACAGGTGAGTGAAATTACAGGCAGCGAACTGCAATCACCTGATTTCAGACACAGACAAGAACAGCAGCCCCTTGGGTGAAATTCAGAACTGCAATGAAGCTGGAAGAGAGAGCACAGGAGGCCTCTAGTGAAGGAGAAAGGCCATAACAGGGGTTTATTGTAATAAAATATGAGTGCAGGTAGGCAGTACGAATGGCCCTTTTCATACCATTGAATTCCAAAGTGGCTAAACCTTACCCTAATCCTCCCTTCCCTGTAGCCTAACCCTAAGACTCCCCTATATGCAGCCTGACCCTAAGACTCATCTTCCCTGCAGCCTAACCCTATGACTCCCCTCCCCACAGCCTAACCTAAAACTCCCGCTCCCCGCAGCCTGACCCTAAGACTCCCCTCCCCGCAGCCTAACCCTATGACTCCCCTCCCCCCCGCCTAACCCTAAGACCAC